>PVJX010023858.1:0-28747 GCA_004027295.1 Dolichotis patagonum | reverse complement strand
ATTAAAACAGAAACACTAAAACTGCTGGAAGACAAAGTAGGTAAAAACCTCAAAGATATAGGGGTAGGAAAAGAATTCATGAACAAGAACCAAAGTACACGGGAAGTACTTCCCAGAATCAATAACTGGGACCACATCTTATTAAAGAGTTTCTGCATGTCAAAAGAGATTTCCAGCAGAGTGAAAAGAAAACCCACAAGTTGGGAAAAAATCTTCATGGACAGCGCCTCAGACAAAGTACTTTTGTCTAGAACTTATAAAGAATTTAAAAAAATCAGACCCTCGAAATTCAAAGACCCAATCCAAAAATGGGCATCTAAAATGAATACACAGTTCTCAGATGAAGAAATAAGAATGGTAAATAAATACATGAAAAAATGTTCATTATCATTAGTCATGAGAGAAATGCAAATTAAAACCACACTGAGATTCCATCTCACTCCAGAAAGAATGGCCAAGATAGAAAACATTACCAACAACAAGTGCTGGACAGGCTGTGGGGAAAAAGGAACTCTTCTACACTGTTGGTGGGAGTGTAGACTGGTGCAACCACTGTGGAGGTCAGTCTGGAGATTCCTCAAAAAGCTGGGTATGGAAGTCCCATTTGACCCAGCTATTCCGCTTCTAGGCATATTTCCAGAAGAACTGAAAACATCATACAACAGTGATATATATGCATCCATGTTTATAGCAGCACAATTTGTAATAGCCAGATCTTGGAAACAACCTAAGTGCCCATGAACTGAGGAATGGATAAAAAAGTTGTGGCATTTTTATACAATGGAGTACTACTCAGCTATAAAGAATGATCACATTGAAGTATTTATAAATAAATGGACACGACTTGAGACCATTCTCTTAAGTGAAATAAACCAAACTCACAAGGCTAAATACCATATAATCTCCCTAATATGAGATTTGATAAGAGTATATGAGACTTTATGGTAAGCATGAGTCCCCATCTCACAGCTTTGAAGTCTTTCAAAGTATTCAATCATCAGTTGGAATGGTTTTATCCTGTTTTGTTTAACTGTATCATACTTGATGATATGAATAGCTGTTTTGAAGAAAACAAAACATTGTGACAGCTATTGCTGATTTAATATCATTCTTCTTAGAAGTCCTACCATGCTTTTTTTTTGTTCTACTACCATTGGTTCTATCACATTGTCTTATTGGAATTTGAATATGTGTGATAGCTCAACCAAATTTTTTTTCTCTTCTATCAAAAATGAGATATTACAGTACCCATTGAACATTTTCTGTTATTCGGTTCAGAAAGCCCTGTAATTCTTTCACTCTATGCATGGCTTTATACTATTGTGGTATGTTTGATATTATTGTATTTGAAACTATGCTCAACTATAGCAGAGTAAGAGATATGGTGTTAGCTACTGTTGATGTCCAGTTGACTTAATGTAAAGTACTGTGTTGCCTATGTTGTCCTGTTCTGATCTGCTCTGTACTGCCCCCTTTTGTTTTATTGTCTTTCAAAGAAAAAGAAAAAGAAAAAAAAATAACTAAACATGTATTAGTTTCTAAAATTCACTTTTCTTTTATCAGTCAACTTGACAGAAATAGACCAGATATCAATTCATAAAACTCATTGCTGCTTTATGATAGTTATCTAATCTGCATCCTCTACCCTGCTCTTACAGTCACAGATCATTTTAATTAGGCATTTACTGGCTTTGGGCACTAGGAATGTGGACAGAATTGACGTCCACCAAAGCAGCCTGGGCATGGCGTTTGCTGCGTGATTCTCATTTTGGGGCTAGCAGGGGATGTCCTGTAGAAGAAGGTGGAGCTGTGATGTAGGTGGCTGGCTCAGGAAACCACTGCTTGCCAGAGGTTGCCATCTGAAGCATCTATTTTCTATTTTATGTAAACAAAAATTACATTTCTGTTGCCTAATATCATTGAGTTCTTTGTTTTTGTTTTTGCTACTATACCTAAAATTTCTTTAGCTAATGTTCCCAGTGATAGCCAAAGGCTCACCTGGTCAAAGTTATTCACATCCTTCCCAGAAATCTTGAATGTGATATTTACTTATAAAAAGAGATTTATCAGATACAAATAAATTAAAATCTTAAATTAGGAAATTAATCTGGATTATGCTGTATAAATTGGTCCAAATAACCATGAGCATCTTTATGGGACAAAGGCAGGGGACTGTACTTGGGGAAGATGTAAGCATATAAGCAACCCCAGAACTATAGCTAGTCCAGAAGCCAAAACAATGTAGGTGGTTTCTAGAAGTAGGAAAAGACAAGGTAATGAATTCTCCAAAACTTCTGGAATTCATACACAGCCTTACCAACTCACTTTCAACTTTTTTTGAAACATTTTGTTTTACTATAAGATAGTAAATTTTTGTTGGTTTAAACCACTAAATTTGTAGTCATTTATAGAATACCATTTGAAGTTCATATAACTTCTAAATATGCAGATAGATTAGAAAACAAGCCATTTATACATAAGCTCATTTTCATACATGATGAATCCAATCATGTATTGGAAGATACATATTTAGTGCTTTTAAAATGCAGATTATATAGCTTATGTCATAATAAACTCCTTCTGCATGTGTCAAGAGATGCAAATCTGATCTCCATAACAGTCAGTGGTTTCCTCATAGTTTGTATATTTATTCCCACCTGTTACTACTATTTTTCATATTTTTATTAGTCCATGTTTGCTGTATTTAATGTTCACATTTCTTGTGTAGATTTGGTATGTGTATAAAATACATTTTCATTCCTTTTTTCATCCCTTTTCCTTTTCCTAACTCTCCCCTTCATCTCTTCATCCTCTTTGTGTTTAAGAAAGGTCTATCTCCCTTCCTATTATCTGTCTTTTATTTTGCTCTTGGTTCATAATTTGTTTTTTTTATATAAGAGAAGCCATGAGATATTTAAACTTGTGTGCCTGAATTTAACTTAAGTAATCTTCTGACTATAATCCATTTAGATAAATAGCTGGCACAACCAGGATTCATATATTTATTTTCATTTGAGACAGTTATCTATATTTAATCTATACACCAAAACACATTGTAAAACTTTGCTGTGTGTATCACAACCATTTCAAACTAATTTATACAAATTAATGTAATTTTTTTAAATAATTTGTTTTTTAACAAAAAGTTCTCCATTCAGTCAGTAATAACATGGAAGAAGTCATTCAAATCAGAGACCTACAACTTTCCTTTTAATTCATTCCTTGTATACAGTCAAAATTCTATATAAAACAATCCTTAGGTAGTGAATTTGTTACCATGGGGTACATATTAGCAAGTGTAAAACTATCTTATGTGTATATGAAATTTGGTCATAGAGGTAAATACATTGTAATAACAATGGTCAAATATCTCATGTTTTAGAAAGAATAAGATGGAAAATCCAGATTGAGCTACTGGCAGCTAACAAATTGAAGTCCAAGACATCAAGATGAAAATGTGTACAATGCATCAGCACACACAGTATGCAAACACACACACACACACAAACCAGATTCACTGCTGCTACAACATGTATTTATGTAATCATATGTGTATATGTGTTTGTGTCAATGAGTGTGCAGGTGTGCATTTCCTAGCTCTGCCTGCTGAAGAAGGGTTAAAGAAGAGACATCCTTAGTAAGGGATAGACTTAGTGACACACGCTAGCAAAGATTGGAAAAGTGAAAATATAACTCTCAAAAGGCGAAATCTTGCAGACAGTTCCTTAACCAAGGGATCAAAATGATGAGTACAATCAGTATTGTTTTCAGTGATGCATTTGGTACACATGGAAATGGGGACCCTTCATCTCTGCGACAGTCTTTCTCTATGTATCAGTCTAATCATGAAAAATCTAACAAACCCATTTTAACAAAACCCGATTGGTGGTATTTGAAAGCGTCAAAACAAAGAAAGATTAAGGGTATGTCACAGATTGGAAGTGACTGAGGAGATGTGATATCTAAATAGAATAGTTAACCTGGAATGGATGCTGGAAAACAAAAAAAGACACTACTGCGAAATCTGAAGAAAATTTAATGAAGTTAATAGTAAAAATGTTCCATGTTAATTTCTTAGTTTTGATAATTTTAAATACCAATTAAATAATATGTTACATAAATAGTATAATCATAAGGAAGTTGGATGAATGGCTTTAAGGAGCTATCTCTTATCTTAGAAATTCTGTTGCAAGTCTAAAATTATTTTTTTTAAAAAAATTACAGAAGTAATGGAATCATACTACTCAGTGCACTCAGATTTATTCTGTTCTCTTCTCATTGCTACTTCTACTGGATATATTGAAGTTTTTATCAATACTCACAATATTATTACACTGAGCAAAATGACCTCCATGTCTCTTAGATTGCTTTTTTCTATTCTCTATTATGAACAATAATATGCAAAAATTGGAAATAATCTACATAAAATTTCACAACAGTGCCCAAGGTCTTCATTATTTTGTTTTGTTTTTCTTGATCTGTCTGAGATGTTATGTAAATTTTTTTACATTTTATTTTAAAAAGAATAAAACCAAATAAAAAAAACAGAATAAAGCCAATCAAAACAAGATAGTGTAAGTGACACAGGATTTCAAAACAAGATAATAAGAAATCAACAATGGTTACCATAATGCCTGTTGTTGTCTTCAAAAGAGCTGGCCATACCTTCAGACATAGTAAAATCAAACAAAACAGAACAGAATTATGGTGTGTTTTTCAGCTCCATTTCCCTCTGCTTGTAACTCTTAACATATTTAACATTCTAGTTTCCTTATTGGCCACTGTCTTTCACAACTTTATATTTTCACACCTGAGAGCTAGTCTCTCAAAAGTGTTCTTACCAATTCTTTAAGTAAATTCCTTCTACCCCCTCCCATGGGAAAAAAGTACAATATCAGGCATAGAATTTTGCATAAGCTTTTTCAGTGGTCCCTAGTATAAATCCTAATCTATCTCATGTACAACTCCTCTTGCCCTGGCCCCACCCCCAGCAATAGAAGTGTGTTTTAACTGAATTGTATTGACAATAATCAAATAAATATTGATAAAAAATTCAAACAAAAAGATAAAATCAAATGTAATAATGAGTAATACGAATGTGTAATAAAAGAGTAGAGCTTTTTTACTAACCACAATTCTGTAAAAATTACCCACTTAATCGTTTCAAATATTATCAGTGTTCTGGACTAAAATGCCAGAAACTAGTTTAGAAGTATTATTTGCAAAAATCCACAGTCCAGGAAAGCATCATTTGAGGAAACTTAAGCCTAGGGGACCCTTGCTACTCACATGTGGGTCTTTCTGAGACAGCGGAGAGGATGCATGAGTTTGTGTGTGTGCATTTGAGCTCTGCAATGAGAGAACCAAGCTCCCTGCATCACAAGATCACTGCTCCTCCTTTAGAACCACAAGGACTTCGCAATATGCAGTGCACCTTTCTTTTTGAGGCCGAAGATCCATTCTGAAGGCTTGTAAGGCTGCTGTTGACTCTATCGGAACAATCTAGGCAAGTCATTCATCTTCAGTGACTCAGGGTCAGCAAAAAAATCCCAGGGGAAAGATGAGAAAGATGTCTTATCTAAGAACAGAAGGGACAGACCAAGCTTGCATAAATCCCTTTTAGCCTGAGGTTTCATGACTACTTCATCTCAGTCCCTGTCAAAATCCCAGAGTTCGTAACCTCTGAGTTGATTTTAAAAGTTTAATTTGAATCACCACACCCCATGCACTGATAATTCTACATCAAGTTTTGTTACATTTGTCATATGTTATGTCAAAATATTATCTAGTATACATGTTTGGTTGCTCTGTGCATTGTAACCAAGTAAGGCTCAGAGTGTCCGTGATTAAAGCCAAGGCCAAGCCTGAATTTCCTAATGCATTTTCCTCTTAGTTTTATATAGTACAGTTGCCATGGAAACTCGTGAAGAAGCTAAATTACTTGTTGATTCTGTATGTGCTTTATCTACTGTCCCAGTCTGATGCTTAAGCGAGGAATTGAACAGGTAGGCGTTTACATAGGGTTTGCATCTTTATCTCTCTTCTAATGGAATCCAGTTCCTTATATATTGTAAAGGTAGAAATACAATGTGTTTTGTTTTTATTTTAAGACGAATTTTATATTATGACATGTTCTTTTCAGTAATCTAACTCCATGATTTCATTATCATCACAAAATGGTTGAATTTGTGGAACACACAGTGTAGAAGTTATTTCCTAATAGTCTCGAAAATGTACCAGCTGCCAAAATTAATAGAAATGCAGAAAACCTGTATTGAAATCTAGATCCCCATAGTGGGTGGATGTAGGACAACAGCCAGGAATGACTCCTGCTGCCTGACTTTAAGAATAATATGCTAAAGAAAATGTGATTAATTTCTTAGGCTGCTTGTCATTAGCAAAGGCATGAAAAATCATAATTACTAGCAATTTACAGTGGCAAGCTTCTGAAAAGCAGCAGTGAAATATCAAGAAGAGCGACAAACACAAAACAAAGGATAGGCACAATATGATAAAATAGAGCTGGCTTGGGGCGCAAGGGCTGATTATGCACCATTGCTGAAAGTACAAGTGATGGATAATTCTATGCTAACATGTGCAAGAGTCTATGTGGAGGACTTGGCATCTAGTTAGGAACATTTTGAAAGTGGATTAAAAATGGCTCTTGAGGCTAGGACTCCTAGGTGAGAATGGTTTATTAATGGAGAACGTGTGCTTTCTAACTTTCTCAAGCACATATCCCCAAGGGAGCTCTGTATAGCTGTGATTTCTCAGTTCAAAAAGTGGTATCTCTAGAGTGAGAAAACTAACCATGCTAAGAAAGGGCATCCCAGGAGAGGAAGTACTATAAAGAGATGAAAACTACAGGGAATTAGTATCTGCCTCAGGGTAGAAACACACAGGAGATCAATACTGGCAGAATAGATAAGCAAAAGGAGTATGTACAGACAATATTTACTATATACACTTATAAATTTCTGCAACAATTTAAAGTCATAAACTAGATGCACAACTGAGCTCAAAAACATTCTGTTGAATAGACATGTAGGACAACAATTAAGTAAGGTAAAAGTGAGACAGTAAGATTTTCAACATAAAAACAACATGTATTGTTGATGAATACTTCTGTGTAAATCACACAGATTGGGTGGGAGAAAGTACGGATGGTATTAGGATTAGAGTCTAAATTTCCAAAAGAAATGAATGAAATAAAATGAGCATATTGAAATGATATTTTGCCAGTAGATAGTGGAATATTGTTTTGTTCTTTTCAAAAATGCATTAATTTTCAAAGGTGTTTAATATTATAAAATAAACATTTCTCCCAGCCAAAATGTCTGGCAGTACTTCATTGTGAAGAATAAAAAGCAGTGCAAGGAATGAGAATGTTAGCCTGAGCTGAAATACAAATGAGAGGGTAAAACTGTTGGCATTTTGTCTTCAGCAAGGATAACAGGCAGATGAGCCCCCTTAGGGAGGCCCCCTTGTTATTTGAGGAGACTGCAGGCAGGTGAAAGCCCAGAAGAAAGATCTTGTAATGTTTAAATACTTTCCTCTTGTCCTTCTCTGTTGTTTGTTTTTCTAAATATGCTTAAATTAGCTTCCATTCTTTTCTTCATTAAGAAATTATTCCCACCATATGTGGGGGCACATGGGCAGCTGTGCCTAAAGCAGAGCCCCAGCTAGCTGGGACCAGGTGCTCAGGGTGCTAAAGCACCTGAATGAGGAGTCTCTGTAAGCAGAATTGAAGCGGAGCTCTCCTCTGTGCGGTGTGACTTGGAACTGCCTCCAACACCAGGTGAACTGTTTCTAATGTATGCAAACATGAGGAGGGCACAATTGTGGCAGGTGGGTCCTAAATTCAATGAGATTTTTATCCTTCAGCACCAAATGTATACTAATAGTTCTGTGTAAATGTAACTCCTTATTCTACTTGGAAATTAAAGAGGAAAACACATCTCCCAAAATGCAAGCTCAAAAAAATTGACCTACAAAAGGTTTTTATCTCTCTGCCCAAATTACATCTAAGTTATATCCCTGGATCTATAATGTTTATAATCAAGAGAAACTGATTCTTTTTTTAATAACTTAGTGTAATTCTTTCACAAACTTTGTAACATGTGCTACAGAAACTCTATTATGCCAAGTTAAAAAGACTGGAAATAAATTAAATCAGCGATGCACTTTGTTTGAGGGGGGATACCAGGATTCAAACTCATGACCTCATGCTTGCCAGGCAGACACTGCGCCACTGAGTCATAAATAAATTAAGAAAGACATTAATTGTACAACATATGATGATATTTTGCAAACTGATAAAGAAGAACATTACAAAAGAGGTTAATTGTGTCTTCATATGAACTCCCTAGGAAGCTGAGGCAGAGTAAAGCTCACATAAGGCTGCTTTGCTTGAAAATACAAATGCATGGAAGAGGAACTGGGTGAAATAGAAAATGTGAAAGGAAAGAAGAGGAGCAAGTCAAGGACAAGAAACTAAAAGGCCAAATAAAGTAAAGGCTTTATCTGCTCAATCCTTCCTCTCTGGTATTTGTAACCTTTCCTGAAAGAGTAAATTCCGTGTGTGTGAGTGTGTGTTGGGGGGAGGGTGTTTTTTTTCTTTTTTGGTACCAGGAATTGAACTCAGGTCTTGCACTGCACTGCTGAGCTACATCTCTGACCCAAGAGTTAATTCCTTATCTTAATATATTATGTCTTGGATTCTTTGGGGCAATGAGTCCCACTCTTTGTGCTTTTCTTTGTGCTTATGATGTTTATGCCAAAAATGATGGAAGGGCCCAGAAATTACAAGTGAATGACAGGAGATGCATACAGAAACCTTTGCAATTGATAAGTGAACATGTTGGAGAGAACATCGAGAAAAACATATGACACAAATGTTCAAGAAAAATAGAAAATTTATCAAAGTATTATACCAAAAGTCAAAACATGCCTGCCAAGATAACATCATTGCAGATCAGAGAAAAGCCATTGAAATAATGAATAGTATGTACTCATCAGATAAAATTTAAGAGTAATAAGCACTATAAAATTGTTTAGCAGTGAGTTATACAATACTGTAGGCAGTATAAACTGATACAGTTTCCATGGAAGGTGAAATACATTATGTATTACATAATCGTGGTTAATAGAAGATGTTATTAAAGAAGTGAGGTGTTCGGGGAAAACTATATTGTCATTGTAACACTTCTGTACAAAAATTATCTCAAAATAGAAATTAAGCTACAACTAACAACATGAGTAACCTCCAACCAATCAATATGCAGTCCATAAAGTAATTGTACAAATAGACAAATACATTTTAAACAAGAATTTAGTAATAGCCTATTGTAATTGTAGAAATTATAAACATCAGTAGGAAAATGTTTAAATACCACAGATGTTTAAACCTAAGTGGTATTTTACAATAGTTTAATATAATCATGTACTGAAAACATGTACTAACGAAAAAGTAAAAACTAAAAAAAAATCAAGAAGCCTATGTATTAAATTGTCTTTCATATATATTTTTTAACTAACAAAAAGAAAACTTCTATAAAGAGAATTACTAGCTTAGTTACATAAAACCTTATGCATGAAATCCATACAGAGAAATGAGTGTAACTATTTTTTACTTCATGGAAAAAATACAACAAAAATTTCAATACAAAATAATAGGAAAATAATAGTTAATATAATGTGTATAACTATCTTCAAAGTAGTTATCAAAAGTACAAGATATGAGTCAAAAATTCTCAAAACAATACTAGCACAAACCTTTCTTTTCAATGAACAAAGGGAAAATAGTAGTATAAGTATATATATATATATATATATATATATATATATATCCTTTTTCATTCCTTCTTTCTCCTTTCCTCTACCCTAGTTCCTCCTTCATACTGGGCAGTTTCTTCTCGGTTCATAATATCTATTGTACATTTTGGATCCTATTTATTCTTCCAGATTCTCATACCTGGGAACCAATGTGAATTTGATTTATTTTACTTATGAGTATGGTCTCAAATTGCATTCAGTTACCTACGAAAGTCTCAAGTTTATCTTTTGTATGAATGAGTGGTGCTCCATTGAATAAAAGACCACATCTTTTTTGTCCATTCTTTAGTTGATGTGCATTTGGGTTATTTCCAAGATTTAAAAAATTGTGGTGCTATAAACATAAGTACATCTATATCATTGTGACATGTTTACAATTCTTCTGGAAATATACATAGAACAGTAATAGGTGGTTTGACTGGTACCTCTACTCCTTAATTTTTGAGGAATCTCCATACTGATCTTCACAGTACTTGCAGCGGTCTACACTCCCATCAGCGTTGGCAAAGGCTTCCTTTTCCCCACCGCCACTGCCTCCCAGCATTTGTTATTGGTTGATTTCTTCATGATAACCATTCCTTCTGGAGTGAGACAGAATTTCAGTGTTGTTTTAATTAATGAGTGTAATTTAAATGCACTTTAGTAAGTGTAAGCAACCATTCTGTAATAAAAACAAAAGAAACCTTTATACTATGTGATTGACAGTTTGGAAAAGGTAAATTTATAGAAAGATAAATAAATTAATGATAAATATTTCTTCAGAGAGAAGTAAATAAATTTGAAAACAAAATTTAGAGCAAAAAAGTTATTCTGTGCAAAAAATAATGGTGGAGATATGACCTTATGTATTTGTCTAGACAAGAGGACTTCACAGTATCAGTAATACCTTAGTTCACCAAATTAATTTATTCTACAACTCTGATTGTAAACCAAACTGCAAGACAAATCAAATTTTGTCATAAGATTCAATGTATATTAAGTTAGTCCATTCTCAATCACATGTATTTTTCTAACCACACAAACATGAAATAAAGTGCAGTATCGAGAGAGAGCAATAGCCTTGCTTGAGGGGATTTTTGGCCTACAGTACAGGAAGGTGGGCGACAAAAGAGTCTTCTTCCATAAGGACATGGGGAGATGGCCTGCAGGGGTCTCCTCCCGTCTTTTTGTCTGAGCTGCAGGATTAATTGTGACCAAAAAGATGTGTCTAATGTCACCTGTATTTTTCACGTTCTGTATAATCCCCCAGAAATACAAGATTGCGTCATCATTCACCAGATTTAACACTGTTCATCATAGTTATGTTAGGGTTGTGCTTCTCAAAGAAATCCTGCCATCCATTCCGTTTAGCCATAATCACTTTTATCACATCACTGCACACCTCCGCCTGCCTTTCCTTGGTGGAATGCTCCTCAACAGGTGTCCTTTGCTACTCTCTCTGGTGTTCAGCAAGTTCTTCCATTGTGAGCTCTTCCTGATGGTCCTCGACAAGCTCCTTCATCGATGTCCAGAGCCACATTCTGGTTCATGAACACAATATTCTGGTTCATGGGCACAATATCCTCCACCATCTGTGCATCAGGCCCTTCGAAATCACATGAGCGACATTCTCACCAGAGTTCCCTACAGACTAAGCGTGAGGTCCAGTACATGACATTCTCACAGGCTTTGTCAATGAGATTGATGCAGTGGAGGACATTGAAATGTTTCTTCTAGAACCCTTTCAGAGTCCAGAACATCCATTAGGTGACATTAAAACACCTGGTAAAGAGCAACTCTGTGGAGAGCTTCTCGAAGTCACAGATCACCTGACGGCCCAAGGGCTTCAGGAAAGGCTTCCTGTTGAAGGGAGGAACTTGACGTTTCTGAAGTCACATTCAGCATCTGTATCATGCCCAGAAGCTGGCTGCTGTGCCAGGGCATTGTTGGTCAGAAGAAGGCACTTGTCAGGCAGTTGGTTGTCAGAGAGATGTTTCATAACAGTGGATGCGAATGCCTCATGCAGCCTTTTTTTGGGCTGCGGGGGACTGGCAAGGGGTGAGGGAGAGCCGACTCCGGAGATCAGGCTGATGGCGCAGATCCGATTTTATTAAGGAAGTACAGGAATATATATAGGCTGAAGAGGAAAGGCGGAACTGAGCTCAGAGGAAGGGCGGGATTGAGCTTCAGGAAGGGCGGAAGTAGGCTTAGGGAAGGCGGGGATGCACTGTGGGGCGGGCTCCGAGTGGGGCAGCCCTGGCAGGGATCCTCTGCTCAGTGTGCCGAGGAACAGGGAGTCTGAGTGTGCTCAGACTCTCTCTTCTGCCAGGGCAGCCGGCCAGACCTCAGGACCTCAACCTCCCACAGCCTCATGCATTCATTCCATGAACATTGGCCTTGTGATGCCAGCTTTCTCACCAACTCTCCACATGGCAGGCAGTCTGACCTTGTTCACACTCTGTTCCTGAACACAGGAGGAGTCTAGAGATGGTACGGCAACAGAGGTTTAATCTTTAGGTCAGTGCTTGCATTGACACACACAAGGGTCACTCTGTCCTTCATGAGCTTGGGGCTGGGCAGCCCCTTTTCCTCCTGCGGGATACAGGATCCATTCAGCATCTTCTTCCAGAAGAACCCTGTTTCATAGAGATTGAACACTTGTTGAGGAATTTAGTTTTCTGCCTTCATGAATTCTAGGAATTTTTCTTGTAGGCTTCTGCAATGGCCTTGTCAGACCTGGAAGTCTCACCATGTCTTATCACATTGTAGATGAAACATCTTTTGAGGAATTTATCAATTCACCCTCTACTGGTTCTAAATTCATTACTTGTTGCACTTTTTGCCCTTGTAGAGGGGTTTTCTTTCATTAAATCACTGGGCAATTTCCTGACTTTTTCACGGATAATAGCTTCACTAATGCTATCACCTGCCTGCTGTTTCACATTCAACCACACTAACACAAGTTTTTCCACCTTCTCAGCATGTGTATCCTCATCTTAGTTAGCATCTTTACTCCTTTTGTCACATCAGCTCTTTCTACAGCAACTCTATTTTTCAGAATAGTAGAGATTGTTGACTTCATCATCTTGCGAGGCCAGATCAGTCACATGAATGCTACAGTCATGCTTTTCTATGATTACCTTCTCCAATTCAATGCTTATGTTCTTCAAAACCTTCTTACCATTCTTGTTCTGCCCTTCCTCGTTGCTTTTGTTATTGCTCTTCACTTTCTTGTCAGTTTCATTACCGCTCTGCACATTCTTCTTAGCACCATTCTTACTTTGCACTTTCTTCAGAACCAGGCTGGACCGAGTGACAGTGCACAGTACTGTGTGTGCGTAAAGCACACAAAGAAACTTCACTGCCGGTGCACACAGGTCTGCCTGCTACGATACAGTCCACTAGAGGAAGCTAGGGCCACACATTAAAGCCAGGAAGATGGTGCTTCTGTGTTCTATGGCAACAGGGCCACTACTGTGTTTGTCACCCGATGCAGAGTGTGCAAATAGAAACAAAATTTAGCTGAAGACTTCTGCTGGCAAACTGAATTGTTCAAAAACAGAAGGATTCGTGAACTGAGGCATTACCATACTAAATGTTAAAATTTTAGTGTATGCAATAAAAAAATCATTTAGCATTTGAAGAAATCCCAGAACTGTGAAAAAGATTCTAATCCTTAACCAGATGGGATGGTGCATTCTTACACTTCCTGCACTCTTGGGAAGCTGAGGGAGAATGGTTACAAATCAGACCCTGAGCCTGGGCAGCTAGTGCCTAAGCAAGTCTTTACTTCAAAAGAAAAAAGAAAAAAAAAGAGCTAAGGATGTAGCTACATGCAAAGACTTTGATTTCAAAAATTAAAACAAAGAATCTAATTAAAATAGAAATGTATGAAATAATTCATTAAATCTGATAGGGAAACAAGTACTAACTCCAAAACAAGTGGAGAGTGTAAAAGCAAAAGAAACTGCAAATACTCACTGTACTACAATTGATAATTTTTATTTAATGAAGAGATAAGTTAATAAATCAGAATCCACTATATGTATATACAAGAGTTGATTAATTGAATGAATAGATGGCAAGTTTTCTATAATTAGGGGGAGCAGAATAGAATGATCCATGTAGTAAAAAAACTGAAATGGAAGACATCAATATGAACATATCCGCCCAAGTATAGAGACAAATACACATGGGAATATTTATAGACATGCATGTGTATATGATTTGCCTCCAAAATACATGTCTCCTTTGTCTGTCAGCCATGAGGGCCTAGGAAGAGCAACGAGTAGAACCAAGGTCTTAGTTTCTAGCACCATTCACAACTAAAAATGAGCCAGGCTTCTGGTTTCAGAACTGGGACAAGAAATACATAAGATGAGTTTGGAGAAACTTATAATACCAAGAAATTTTGTGCTGTTCTTTTTTTAAAAAGAAAAAAATGATAAGGTATACCAAAAGCTAAAAAACAAACAAGTATACACACAAAAGAAAAACAAACAAAAAACCCCACTTACACCAGTGTCTAAAATTTACACAAATTGAACAATATTAGTAAAGTGAAATTGATTTGCATAAATGTATAAGATAAATATCCACACTAGTATAAATAAATGAGGGAATGAATGCACAGGGCAAGAGACAGCTCTCCTAACATAGAATTTGCAGTACTTGATGAAGAGTCTCAACCCTGGCAGAAATGGACAATTAACTACAGTCTTTAATCTGGGCTACACATAAAACTTCCTCCCAAAGTGTAAAAAGGGAAAAAGCTAACACTACAGTAGAGAGACAAGATAAACTATGTGCAGGGTCAATACAGGTTAGCACTAACCACAACTAAGTCATACTGATGGTAAAAACACTTGATATTATATGCTGCAAGTGGTACTTGAGCTCTGTGCTCTTCCTCACAAAAACCAATAACCTCAGTACAATCATGAGAAAACTGTCAAACCAATCTCAGTTGAAAACATTTAAAAAACACACCTGGTCAATGCTCATCAAAACTATCAAAGTAGTCAAACCAAGAAATGTCTGAAAAACAGTCATGCCTCAAAGATATACAATAATTTTAAAAAAATAATGTATTCTGGATGGGATTCTAGAACAGAAAAATGACGTTAGGCTAGCATGGATAAAATCTGAATTATAGACTTCAATAATGCATCGATATTATTACTTTAATTGTGACAAACATACCATACTAATGTAAGAAATTAGTAATAAACCATGAAACATATGGAAACTCTGCAGTATCTTCCAACTGTTTGTAAATATGAAGTATTTCTAAAGAAATAATTGTATTTAACAACTTCCATGTGTGACCACATATTGCAGAGATTTGTTATTAAACTGTGAGGCATGCATCTATTTTGTTATAATCCAACCCTTAAAGAACTAATCCTTTTTGTTTTTCTTTAACTTACATCCTTATGGATTTGAGTAGGTCAATTACTAAAGTGTGTCTTTTATATATAAGTACATTTTATAAATATGAGTATGTAAATATTAACATACTTTTAAATTGTAAGTAGAATTTTTATTCACATAAGTTATTTTTACCATGATCAAGATTTTATAATTTCAAAATGAAATTGAAATGCAGTTTTATTCATTTTAGTTTTACCCATTCATCTAATCCAGTTTCAACTGAAAAACATATGCCATGAAAACTTAACAAAATATTCCTTAATGATATCCAAATTTATGCTCTGTAAAGTCATTTTTGTTTGCATTATTCCAACGTACAAGTTACATGATTTTGCTTAGTATTAATACATGGAATATAAAACTGAAAAAACAAAGAACAAACTATGAAACTTCTCTAAGAACATGTCAATATAATAATATAAAATACTTGAAAATACTATTCAGTAAATAGTTTATTATCTAAGTAAAAAGGTTGACTAAAATTTAAAAAATACTAAACTATCATGATTGCACAAACTCAAGAATTAGGCCAAGGATATAGCTCAGTGGCACAGCACCTGCCTGACAAGAGCAAGGTCCTGACTTTGATTCCTGGTACCAAAAAATATTTTTTAAAATAAATAAATAAATAAACTCAAGCATTTTTATGTTAATTTTTAAAAAGGTACATGTTTATTCAGTCTTTTTAGATGAATTCATTGAACAAAAATTTTGTTTTTGCTTTGTTTTTATAACAACACATTATATCAGCTATAATTTTTATTTTAATTAAAGTGGTAGAGAAACACTAAGAAATGTCCAAAGTAATTTGAGTTTTCTAATGTTATGATGTTCCTTCTAATCTTTTGTAACGTCTTATCCATACTTAAATTTTCTGCATCTTAAAATAGCTTTTGCTCAGGTTTTTAAAGTATCCAACTTAGATTTTAAGAAAGTATATTATTTGTGTCAAAACTTTGTTGTTGCTTGAGACAAAATTTATTTATTTATTTATTTATTTATTTTTCATAACAGGTATCAAACTCACAATCTTGCACTTGCCAGGCAGGTGCTTGTGCTACTGAGCTAAACCCCAGTCTTACAAAATTTAATCAGATAAGTTGATTAAGTGATAGCTGCTATTTTTAATTAAAATTTCATCTATCTCCTTCCCAAAATAAAAAAATGATTTTGAAACCGAATATTCATATAAAATGTAGATGTGAGAGTAAAAATACAGGTTATAAGTTGCTTTTCTAATTTTATTAATTTCTTATTTTCTTATGTTTTGTTGAGTTTATATAAAATTACTATTTTTATTTCTTCTGTGATTCATCAGTTTTCTTTGGAGGCTATTGCTTGAAGGATAATTCCTTGTTCATGCCATGTTACCTTAGTTATGGTCCTTTCTGTGTGTCAATCCAATGCTTTTCTCATTCAAAAAGCAATTATATTATTCATGGCACTAGAAAAATTCATCTTAAGACACCTGCGCTCTAAAAAAAATCAAATATGGAGCAAAAGGAACATATCTAACAGCATCACATTACATATGTTTAAAATACACTATTTTAAAATGTGTTATTTGAAAATCACATAATATATACTTAAAATATATTATTTTAAAATATTTTGCAAAGTTATAGTAGTAAGAACAGCATGGTATGGCCTGGAAACTAACATATAAATCAATGGCACAGAGCAGATAGCTTTGAAATACATTCACACATCTGTCTATCACTAACTGATGTTCAACAGAGGCCCCAAAGACAAAAATCAGGAAAGCACAGTATCTTAACAAATTGTATGGGAAAACTGGATACAAATACGCAGAAGAATGAAACTAAACCCCATCTTTTATCATGTAGAAAATCAATTCAAAAGTAATCAAAGAGATAAATGCAAAACTAGAAACTATGAAACAAAAAGAAAATAATTGAGAACTATTTCAGTATAAGCAAATTTTATGACTCCAAAAAAACAGTCAATAACAGCTAAACTGACAAATGTGACTATATAAAACAAGAAACTTCTATGTCAAAGGAAAAACCCCATAGTGACAAGACAAACTAAAAAAGTGAAAATACTGAGTGAAAGTATTTGCTAATTCTTCAAATGCCAAGAATTAATATCTGGGATATAGAAGAAAAAATTAAAAATTTAATACAAACATAAGGAACACAATCTGGCTTAAAAATCTGCAATATGAGCTGAATCAGCATTTCTTGAAGGAAGATACACATGTGGCCAACATTTTTTAAATATTCAAGTTAACTAATCATCAAGAAAATGTAGACTAGAACTACAATGAAATACCATCTCATATCTCAAAAACCAAAATTTGTGACTACCATATTATTAGAAGCTAGCCAGTCTCCTAATCTTCTGGAAGAGTGAAGAATAAAAGGCAATACACAAAAGTAATATGGAATACAGGGGTTTGAGAAGGTCAGAGTTCTCATGGCAAAGACGAAGACTTGCCGGAATCACCCACTATTTACTGGGGTCATCCTATCAAGCCCCTGCAGTGAAGTACAGGGAGAAGCCCAGGTCAACAGGTGCCTATGTGAGCAAGTCCTTGAGAAAACTGGAACAAAGACATTCCAAGTAGTAAATCTTTTCTTAACCAGAGAACTGTTTTATCTCTAAGGTTGGCAGCTGTTGCCCTGGAAGGCAGAGTGAGAGCCAGCATCCTCTGCTGGGGTGTTATCTTGCCTTCCAAGATGTCACAGTGTCACAGGACACTGCAGACTTGGACCACGACCATAGGTGTGGAGAGTTATTTCTGCAAGCCAGCCGCTGGCTCATCAGAGAATTCACTTAGGCCTGGGACAGACTCATGCACTAACTGATTAGTTCTGAAGGCTGCTCAGGGTCAGGTCCCTGTGCTCTTCCTCACCATATGCTCTAGCTACCCCACTACTGCATATATGTCCAAATAAAATGAAGTCAGTGCATCAGATAGAGACCTGATCTCCCAGTTTCATTCCAGATCTATTCACAACATTCAAGATATGGAATCAACCAAGGTATTTCATCTAAAGAAGAACAAATAAATGAATGAGATGCTTATATACAATGGAATATTATTTACTCATAAAAAGATAGAATACAACCAGGGATATAGCTCAGTGGCATAAGTCCTGCCTGGAAAATACAACGTCCTGAGTTAGATTCCTGGTCCAAAAAGAGAAGATAGAACACAGTCATTTGCAGCAATTTGAATGGAAGTGGAAGTCATTATGCTAAGTAAAATAAGTAAAGTGCAAAGAGGACAAATACTGCATTTTCTTACCCATACTAAGAAGTTTTAAAAGTTAATTTCATGGAAATAGAGTATAGAACTGTAGTCACTAGAGCCTAGGAAGGATATACAGAAGCGGACAACAGGCACCTAAATACAGCTATGTGGGAGAAAAGTACCAGTGTTCAACAGCACATACTGAGTCTGGACTTCACAACAATTTTCAAGTGTGAATTACACACTTTAAAACCAAGCCAACCATTGTGACAAACATCTGCAGTTTTAGCACACTGGGAGGTTGAGGAATGAGGACCACAAATCGAAGCCTATGCTGGACAACATAAGAATGTAGCCAACTCTGTCCCAAGATTATTTTTAAAAAATGTTGTTTAAAAGGTCAGGGATATAATTAAATTTGAGGACCCTCAGTTCAAACCCCAATATAGAAACAAACAGAAAATTTAGAAGACTTCAAAGATTCCCCAAAAAAAGGCAAGGATAAATATTTGAATTGAAAGTTCTAATTACCTTGATTTGATAATTACCCAGAACATATATGTACTGAATTATCATACTTTATTCCATATATATGTGCAATTTTAGCTTTCAATTAAAATAAATTAACAATGGTAAAGTAGAATGGCCATTACTGACAGGTACAGGCAAGAAGCAAGAAGGTAAGGGCTTACCATGCAAAGCTTTTAAACAGAGATATGAAGTTTCAAATAGAAGGAATAAACTTTGGGATGTGCTGCACGTATAACTATTCAATAACAGAATACATTTCATTTCATAATAAGTAAGTATATTTCTAGTATTGAACCACAAAAACTATCAGTCAGTAAAGTGATGACTCTGTTCATAGTTTAACACTGCATTGTGCATCAAGATACCATATTGTATCCCATTATTGTATGTGATAGTAATTTGTCAACTTAAAATATTAATGCAGTATAATTTTAAAAGATGTAAGGTGCACACGTTAAAGAAAAACAGAGATTTCCACAATGACAGAAGTTTATGTAAGTGGAAGAATAAAAGAAAACTATTTTGAAGAAAAATAATGATTTCAGTAGCAGCTAAAATAGTAGGTCACATTCAGTGATCACATTACCCATTGCATAGGCATATTTATTGACTATTCCTAACAGTTTTCTGGGGTAAGCAGTAATTACCCATTTTTTTCCAAAGAGAAAACTGAGACCTTAGTGATTTTAAGTAGATTTTTAATAAAGTTCATAACTAGAAAGAGAAAAAATATCTTATGAAATTTTACATGCTCGATAATAAAAACTCCCTTAAACACTTAGGTGTCAATGGGAAAATTCTAACAATACCAAAAGGAAGAGGAAAAATTATGAAAATGTATAAGGGAGGCAAATGTTTTCTGAGAAAAATGAGATAAGCCCAGTGTCTAAACTATGAGGACTACAGTGCAGTGTCTGTAGCAATTGCTAGTCCACGTTGAGAGCTAAGTAACGTAAAAGGGTAAATGCATGGCTATTACAGGGAAGGAGCTCCCAACCTATTAACGTGTGGTGTTTAGTCCCACAGTGCTGGAAGAATGTAATTAAGCACAAAGGATGTGAAGAGTAGGAAAGTTTTATTAAGAGAAAGCTCTGGATCCAATTGTCTGTTGATGAACAATGTAAGCTACTTTGAGGATTTGGCTAATACAGATTGTGCTACCATAAACATGGAGCAATTAAAGGGAAAAAATAAATAATAAAAAAGTAAAGCTAAGGCTCCTCAGAGGCAGGCGGGCCCTGAATGTGGGTTACCACTGAGACTCTTTGTCTAGGGGATTGTATACAGCAAAATCACTTCACGGGTTACCTTGGGTCAAACTGTAATCAACCTATAGGGTTATAATTGTAGTCACTTGACTAATACGGAGTTAATAGGAAAACAAGAAGGTAGCAAGGGACACAGCAAGAGTAAAGAAAAGCATTGCCAGAAGGAACGCAAGTGAAGGGTATAGTATCCCGGACAACGACAGGTTACTCTATGTTTGTTACGTTGCTTGTACTTGTTTCCTACAATGTTCAGGCAAACTGCACTGGACAGTGCTGGTTACTGCACAGCTTCAAGCTTCTGTTTATCTCTGGAGAGGCTGCAGGCCTCCGTCAAAATAACGTCTCCATTTTGGGACCCTTTTCACTTCCACCCAGCCCCAGACTACAGGCCTCTTCTCTGCTTTGACTCTACCTTGGACCTGGCCCCTTTCTAACAGCTTATCAGTCTCTACCCAACTTATCTATTTTATGCAATATTACTGTACAGAATTGTGCAATACTACCTCACATAATTGTACAATAGAGGACAAAGGTATAACTGAGTCACGGGAAAAACCAAGCAGCTGCATCACACAACAGGAAAATGCATGGCACATCATTTGGCTGCTCTTTACTTTCTTTCTGGCAACATCTTCACAGGGCTTCTTTTTCTTTTTTTTTTTTTTTTCTTCTTAGTGACATATCATAGGAACAGAGAAGAATTGTTTTTCTCAGAGAAAATGTTATTTGAAAAAAAGTTATTTAATGGTCAGTTATAAAAAACGGAATTGTTAATCAATGAGCATAAACTTCCAGTTGAGCCACATGAATGAATTCTAGAGATCTGTTATACAACATTGAATTTACAGTCAACAATAGTGTACTCACACGTGAATCTTTCGTCAAGAGGGTAGATATGTTGTTTACTTACTACAATCAAATAAAATTAGGGAAAATTCAAAAGGTAGAGATTTGAAAACAAGCTAATAGAAACTAGTACTTTGGAGCAAATAGTATGTATTTGTATTTTCAATGATTATGCAGTTTTTGTGCTATAACTCTGGAAAATTACAAGAGCTAGGAAAAGCTGAAAGAAGGCAATTAGCATGATAAGGAAATAAATGGGCTTCTAAATGAGAACCAACTAAAATGTACTACTTTCTCTGCAGAGTTTTAGTTTGCTATCAAATTAGTATGCCCATTTGAATCGCTTCTCAGCCTTTTGGCTAAGATCAAGTGTATGCCCATTTGAAATTTTAAAAAGATATATTTAAAACAAAACTATATATAATCATTTTAGAATATGTTGTATATAATACGAATTATTATAAATAAAGGTAAGACAATGGATACTTCTGGAAAGAGATTATCAAGAGCACAGTTTTGTGGAAATTGAAGTCTGCATTCTGATTCACATTTTATTCTATTTCTGCCAGTAGGAAGATTTTGCGTACCTTCCTGCTGATATCAAGAATGGTTTCAGTGACTCTCTTTGGACTAACACTGTTAGTAGAAGTGATGTGTTTTTACTTTGAGAAACAGAAAAAGTCCCAAAGTGGAGGTGATATAGAAACCAGAGTAACAGCCAGCCAATGCAGACCTTGAATAAAAGACAACTGAATGTTCAATGTAAAAATCAATGAAATCTGCAGTCGTTGTCAGGGCAACCTCACCTTGCCTTTCTGGAATGATGGAGTAGACTTAGACAAAGTTCTCCATAGCAACTGAGAAATATGGAGTGATAGACACTAAATTTATTTCCTGGAGTCTTACCATACTAGGTACTATAGAAACACAGACAAACAGCCTGTCCTTGGATAACTCAAAGCTTACCATGAAAACAAGTATTTACAGGAAGCAAACTACAGTAATAAATAGATTCTAAACTTGTGCTTAGTCTGAAATTTAAAGGATATATGTATGTGATTGAAAGATTTTTTTTTTACTGTGAAGGAATTATATATACTTTTAGAAAATCACTAGTTTGTAATGCCAATTCAAGGATTTATATAATACTAATGCCAGTTGAAACATTTCTGTAATGGTTCATATCTGGCACCAGAACTAGACAAAATGTAAATTTTTACTCATTTATCTTACCAATCTGGGGAAGTAACTGCTGTTATTACTCCATTTCACAGCTCAAGAAATGAAAGGTTAAGTAATTGCTAAAACCATAAGAATTCCAGGCAAGATTTTGCACTAAACACTTTAATCGTCAGTTTCTTCTAAAGTCCAACTGAAATAAAAGTAAAGATATTTTTTAAATCATAAATACAAAAAGGCCAAAAACATCACACAGAATAGAGACATAGTTTTTATAAGCTAAAGAGACATTCCTTACCCTGAAGAGCCAGAGAAACACCCTCCATTCAACTCTTCAAAAAACTAAAAATTTGAAAAGTACAGTCCTTAATATCCCAAAAGAGATGAGAAAGTGTTACATGCTTGAAATAAAATTCAGATACTATAAAGAAAAAGGAAGGAGAGAAATGAAAAGGAAATGTCACAAGCAAATTCTTGCGAAAAATAACCTTGGTCAATTTAGACTGAATACTCAGTGTTCTTTGACACATAGAAGAGCACTTTTCAGTGTACCATAAATTACTAACATGGTCACATGTGTAACTTTAATTTTCCAGTAACCACTTTAAAATTCACTTCAACCTATAGTTAATATAAAAACAGATTTAAGTTAAGTGTAAAGATATCCTATATAAACACTAATTTGCAGGAAAGGTACCATATCAATATGAGACAAATTGAGTGTCAGAACAAGAAATATTTCTAGAAATTAAAAACTGAACATATAATAATCCTAAATATCTATGTGTTTGCATAACTTAAAATTGTAAGAAATTAAAGCCATATATCACAATGATAGTGTATTATTTTCTCAGTCAGTCAGAGACTGATGAATAAAGTAGAAACAAAATTAATATAGATGGACAAGAACTATATAACACTATTAAACAATGTAACAAAAATACTGTTTTAGAATCCTGCACCCAGAACTGCAAAATACTCATTTTGCCAAATGCACCTGGATTGTCAGACAATATTTAGCATATTTCAGGAAATTGAGTACACTTCAATACATTTAGAAAAACTAAAATTAGGTGAAGTATATTTTATCACCATGATAAGATTAAATTAGGAATTAATAAAATGCAGCTATAAAATTACCATATATATAGAAAAGAACAACACACTTTGTCAATTGTCAGTCAAACAGTCATAATTTTAAAAGTAATTAAATGCCCATAT
This sequence comes from Dolichotis patagonum, assembly GCA_004027295.1. NCBI lineage: Eukaryota > Metazoa > Chordata > Mammalia > Rodentia > Caviidae > Dolichotis > Dolichotis patagonum. The sequence goes on along the minus strand of PVJX010023858.1, from coordinate 5,236 downwards.
GTTATGGCATATGTCTGTAATTCCAGTACTTGGGAGGCTGAGACAGGAGACTCTCTATCACTATGAAGGCAGCCTAGCCTACATAGTGAGTTCAAGGTCAGCCTGAACTACATAGCAAGACTCTGTCTTACAAAAAGTTATTAAATGAATGAAAATTAAAGTAAAACATGCTACATATCAAACTTTGTTAGAAAAAACTAAAACAGGACTTATAGTTTATGCAATTATATTGAATTTTACTTTATTTTATTTTATTTATTTTTTTTGGTACTGGGGATTGAACTCATGACTGCCTGCTTGCAAAGCAGATTATATTGAATTTTAAAAAGAAGATATAAAATGTGGAGATAAACTTCCTCTTAAAGGTTAGAAAAATAATTAAAAATCAAACCAAACAATAAAAGCAAAGTAACATTAATATTTTAGACAGAAAGATGTTCAAATAGAACAGTAAACAAAGAAATCAGTAAATTCAACAGTCATGTAAAAATAAATGAAATTGGTTAACTTCTAGCTAGAGTATTAAAAGAAAAAGAGGCAAACAGAAAGGATCAGTACACAAAATGGAAAAGGAGACATTTACTTATATCTGGAAAACATTGAAAGGGTAATGTTCAAATATGATAAATAGTTCACACCAATTATTTTGACTTGCATAAGATGGAAAAAATAACATGAACAAAACTGCCTCAAGAAAATATATAAAAACAGATATTTATCAGTGAAAGACATCCTCAAGAAAATATTAAAAAATCAAATATTTATTAATGAAAGGTTCAGAATTTATTATTAAAAAGTTTTACACTAAGAACAATATGACCACTATGGCCACAGTGATGAGTTCCATCAGGAATGATACAATCTATTATAAAATCTTTTAGAATATAGGAAAGGATGTCATATTTCCTTACTCATTTCAGCACACTAGTGTTATCCTGATACTACATAAATGGAGCAGTGATGAAAGAAGCCAATAAACCAATTTTTGTACCATCATATTGAGTAGGGTTTATCCAAGAGCTAAAGCTTAAGTAAATTCAGTAAAGCTTAAGTAAATACCAACATTTTACAAGACCTTCCAGAATTAAAAGAGGAAATACTTCCAAAATGACTCCCTAAGGCCACTATTACAATGGCATTAAACCCAAACCTTACAAGTAAAGGAATCAAGTTTTTATAAATATATATGCAAAATATTTATCAAAGTATTAGTAAATTAAATTTACCAAGACATAAAAATAAAAGTCTGCATCATGACTAAGTGGGATTTGTCCAGGAATGAAATTCAATTAATGAAATTCCATTAATAGAAGTAAAAGGGAAGAAAAACCACATGATCATCTCGGTAGACACCAAGAAAGCACCCTAATTCCAATGCCCGTTCTTTATGGAAGTTTTTAAAGCAGCCAGAATGACGATTGAGGGTGTGACGTAGTGAACAGAACACTTGCCTGGCACGCTGCCGGCCCTGGGTTCAGTCTCTAGTGCTCACCTAAAGATGGCAAGATGGAAAGACGCATTCTCAACCTAAGGTCAGATTTCAGCAAGGATCTGCTAGCTCACATCTTACATGACTGTGAAATAGGAATACTTTCCCCAAGACTGTAAGAAGTGGTGAATAAATCAATAGGTTGTGAACTACAAGTTAAGTATGCAAAAATTACTTTATTTCTATACATTATCTATGAAAAATCCAAATATTTCTACAATTAAAGCCATAAATTTTATTGAAATTTTGTTGAAAATTGTTAAAAACCATGCATGTTTTTCCAAAAATGTAAAGACCTAAATAAATGGGAAGACATTCTATAGTCACCAATTATAGCCCTTATTATCTTAGTATTATTTTTCAAGTTGATATATAATTTCAGTGCAATTTCTAACAAACCCCAACATGCTCCTTTTTCCTTTCTTCTTTCTTTCTTTCTTTCTTTCTTTCTTTCTTTCTTTCTTTCTTTCTTTCTTCTTTCTTTCTTTCTTCTTTCTTTCTTTCCTTCTTCTTTCTTCTTTCTTTCTTTCTTCTTTCTTTCTCTTTCTTTCTTTCTTCTTTCTTTTTTCTTTCTTTCTTTTTCTTTCTTTCTTTCTTTCTTTCTTTCTTTCTTTCTTTCTTTCTTTCTTTCTTTCCTTTCTTTCTCAGAATTGACAAGCTGTTTCCACTATCCATATGAAAATACAAAAGTCCCAGAATAGCAAAAAATCTTTGAAAAGAAAAATATTGATGAATAAATAGTTGATAATTTTAGAACTTACTACAAAGGTACCGTGAACAATGCAGTGTGGTGTTATTATAAGATATAGGTTAATGACCTTTAATTGGTACTCTAGAAAAACCTTACTTTTATGGTAAATTAATAAAATAAATAAGTTCAGTGCAAGTTTCAAAATAATTCAATGATAAAAGATTAGTCTTTTCAAAGATGTTGCTAAGTCCACTGGATGTCCACATGCAAAGGTGTGACACTATGTCTCCAAGTCACATCATACACAATTGTTAGCTGAAATTGTCTTATAAAAATAAAAGGTGAAACTGTACACATTTTAGAAAAACATATAAATGTAAATCATCCTGACCTTACATAGGCGATATTTTCTCAGATGTGAGACCAATAGCATGTCAAGAAAAAATAAATTTAATTTGATCAGCATTAAAATTTTTGCAAACAAGGATATATAATGACAACAGAAAGCAAGCATCAGTGAGTGCTGGTTCCGTGTAGGAATGATGAAGGCCGGGTGTGCTGGCCTCTGCCTGTGAGCCCAGCAGTGCTGCAGGCTCACCTGGGAGTGTCACAAACTCGAGCCTGCCCTGGCAGTTTAGCAAGGCCCTGTCTTAGCACAAAACATTTTAAAACGAGGGCTGTGTGTATAGCTGAGTGTGAAGTCCCTGCGTTCTGCCCCTAATACCACAAAGCAAAACAAGTAAGGAAATAAATAATAATACAAAAATAGTGCTGGGAAATAAGATATAGAGATCTGCTGGGCATGATGGCGCACGCCCGTAAACCCAGCACTTGAGAGGCCAAGGCAGGAGGATCACAGAGGGTCATTATCTGATGGTGGCCAGCCTGGGCTACACAGTGAGACAGTCTCAAAAACAGACAGCTAGCTAGCTAGATATTCAGTATAAAAAATTTAAATTTTAAACACAGATATATAACCCAATTTTTCAAATAGGCAAAGGATTAGATAATTTTCCAAAACCCATTTCTTGTCATCTGAGCAACTACTTTGACGATAACAATACACAATGATAACTATTGTTACTTTACTATAGTCTTGCTTTGAAATTCCATATTATTGTTTTTATTTTTTCTCTTTAAAATAAAAAAAGGTGAGAAATATTTAACACCATCAAGTTGTTAGAGATCTGCAAATAAAGATTACAATGAAACACTTCAAACTTACTAAAATGTCTGAAGCAAAAGAAGACATAATGAAACAAGTGTTGGCGAGGATGTAGAAAAATGAAAATGTTCACACACTGTTGATAGGATGATAAAATGGTACGGTCACATTTTAAAAAATAGTTGAGAAGTTTCTCTGAGCTGGTCATCAGTGATTACACTCCTGGCTATCTATTCAGAAGTAAATCCAATCATGTTGACACAGAACTTATCCATGAACTCTGTAGTGATATTAGTCAGAATAGCCACACAGTGTATCTTAAATGTCCATCAACTGACAGGGGATAAACCAATGTGCTGCAACCTGACAATGGAATATTTATCTACAAAAAAAGAGTAAAGTATTGACGCATGTTACAACGATGGGTAGACTTTAGCAAGTGTTAGGCTAAGTAAATGGAGCCAGACATGAAATACACGTAAGGTGCACTCATTTATAGAAAATTCCCAGAACGTGAAAATTGGTGGAAACAAAGCTTAGGTTGTTTGTTCGAAGCCAGTAGGAATATGAAATGGTGAATGACTGGTGATCGGTACACTTTCTTTTCTGGATGACTAAAATGCTCTGCAGTTTGATAGTCAGGATAGTTGCACAGCTTTTGGAATGTAGTTTTGGAATGAAATTTTGGAAGTTTTGGAATCACCAAATTGTAATTAAAGATGGTAAGTTTTGATCTTATGATTTGTATTTCAATAAAAGTGGGAAAACTGGGGTAATTTATCTTAGTCACAGAACAAAAATAAACTATGTGCTTGTGTAAAAAGCATAGTCATATAAAAAGCGCTTGACAGAATTTAATATTAATTTACAATAAATACTCAGCACATTAGGATTAAAGGAAATTTCTTCTTTCCGATAAATATCACTTCCCAAAACAGTTTCTGCTAATCCCATAGTTAATGGTGAAAGAATAAATGTTTTCCCATTTTGATCAAGGACAAAAAAGAACATTCATGCTCACCACTTATTTCATACATTTTATCCTTAAATGTTAAAGAAGAAAGATTTGAATAGAAGTAAAATTGTAGTTTTTCTATCAACATATTTATCTGTACAGCAAATATTAAGGCAGAAACTGAAGAACTACTAGAATTAACAGTGAATTAAGGTTACATTATAAATTGTTTACATATAAATTAACGCTTTATATCCAAACTTTAGTATAAATTGAAAGTTCAATGTATCAGCTACATCAGTGTCAATACTGCAAGTTATTAGGGCATAAATTTAACTACACATGTACAAATTTTATTTTCCAAAAAGTATGAAACTTTTCCAAGAGAAACTAAAGGAGAAAAAAACAAATGAAGAGTTATTTTATTTTTGAATATCAGTAGATTCAATCTTTATTATATCCTAATTGATTATTACAGTTGATATCCAGGAAGCCATCAGAAGTAATCAACAACATATATAAGTTTTAAAAGTATTGATCTTGCTTCAAGCCCAGGAAGTCTCCCAGAGGGCAGCATCTCAGGCTGTCCCTTTGGGACCCAAAACTCCCGGATCATAGAGTGGCCTGAGCTGTTTGGATTGAAAGTCTGCGCGGACCTGCATCTCGGCGGGACTCTTTGGGACTGGTAAGCACGCCCTTCATCCGCAGGGAACTGCCCGGAGATCAGCATCTGGGCCAGGTGTGTTTGGGCCCGTAGCCCCGCCCTTCATGCCCAGGAAGTCCCCCAGAAAGCAGCATCTCAGGCTGTCCCTTTGGGACCCGAAACTCCCAGATCGTAGAGTGGCCTGAGCTGTTTGGATTGAAAGTCTGCGCGGACCTGCATCTCGGCGGGACTCTTTGGGACTGGTAAGCATGCCCTTCATCTGCAGGGAACTG
>PVJX010023857.1:0-28763 GCA_004027295.1 Dolichotis patagonum | reverse complement strand
ACATTGGGCTACAAAGAAGTCTAAATAAATTTGAGAAGATTGAAATCATAGAGGGCATCTTCTGGGATCACAATAGAATGAATTTAAAATCAGTAATCTAATAAAAACTGGAAAATTCAGAAATATTATATATATTTAAACTCACTCCCAAACAACTGAAAGATCAAAAGAACTTATAAGGGAGACTGACAAATACTTGGAGACAAAGAACACCAAAAATAGGACACAAAAGTATGAGGTACAACAAAAGCAACCTTAGAAATTGCTGAGTAAACATACATATCAAAGAAAAGTAAGATCTCAAATCAATAACTTGACTTTAACTTCTAAGGAAATAGTAAAAAGAGAAAGTTAACCCACAGCTAGCAAAAGTAAATAATAGAGATTAGAGTGGAGACAAAAAGAACAAGGTCTAGAAAAAGTTAGAAAAGCAACAAAATCAAAAGGTTGTTCTTTGAAAATGTCACCAAAATTAGCAGAATTTTAGCTAGACTGACCATGTGAAAAAGAAAGAAAACTCAAACTGAAAAAATGCAAGCAGGAACATCACTACTGACCTTATAGAAATAAAAATAATTCTAAGGAAATACTATAAACAATTTTATGTCAACACATTGGATACCATATAAAATGAACAATTCCTAGAGATTCAAACTATAGAGACTAACTAAAATGAAAAAGGATAAATAGACTTAAGACAGACATTTAATTAATAATTTTTAAAACACAAAAAATTCAAGGACTGGATAGTTTCACTGATCAATTCTCCAAATGTTTAAAGAAGATTAGCCTTAATCCTTCATAAGCCTTAACCAAAAAATAGAAAAAGCAGCAGCAGTATTTACTTCACTGCACGAAGCCAATATTACCTTGATAACAAAGAGACTGCATGAGAAACCTGCAGGCTATTATCACCAATGAATATAAAAATTCTCAACAAAGTACTAACAAATCAGACAGCAGTATCATATTGGAAAATGGTAGCAGACCGCATCCAACTGAGCTTCATCCCAGGAATTTAACCATGAGTCACTCCATCGGTGTACTGCACAGTCATCGTAATAAAGCAAACACATTTGCCAAAACTCATAAACCTTTATGGAAAAAACCACTGAGCTAGATTGAAGGGAGCTTCTTCAATATGAGACAGGGTATCTATGAATCACCCAGAACTAACATCATGTTTTTAAAGACTGAAAGCTTACCCTTAAGATAAGACAAAGGGAAGAGTATCTATTCTCACTACTTTTCACATTGCACTAGAGTTTCTATTTAGACAAATGAAAAAATGGCTTCCAGCCTGCAAGGTAACAACCGAAACTATTTCTACTTGCAGACTATCTCTCTCTGTCTCTCTGTCTCTGTCTCTCTCTCTGTTTCTGTCTCTCTCTCTTTAATCTCTCATGGTTTAATAAGAGTTCAGCAATGTTTCAGATTATAAAATAATATACAAAAGTAAACTTTATTTATAGGCACTAGCAGAGACCAATCTGAAAACAAAGAAACCAATTACATTTATGATAGGATGAAAAAGAATGAAATCTTTAGGATTTTGCTGACATATTGGTAGACATATAAATCATTTGAGGAAATTGAAAGTTCGTAGTTATGATCAGTTTACTCTCAAAAGAAAGCAAAAACAATTCAGTATGTGAAATTTTGCTGATACAGGTGGATATTGACATACAAAAGAATGAAACTGGAACTATCTCACACCAACACAAAATTAATTTAAAATGCATCAAAGTCCTAAATGTAAAAGCCAAAACTGTAAACTTTTAGAAGGAAACAGGTGAAAATCTGTGTGACTATAGAATAGACAATTGTTTCTTGGACATGACACCTAAAGCACAAGAAAACAAGGAAATACAGATAAATTGTACTTCATTAAAATTAAACAATTTGTGATGCAATTGATACTGTTAAGAAACTAAAAGGAAAATTCAGAGAATGAGAGAAAATGTTTGCCAATTGTATGTCTATTAAATGACTTTATCTGAAACATCTAGAAATCTTAATAATAAAATATCAATGTAATTTTAAAAATTGGCAAAGAAACTCAACACACATTTCTACAAATATTTGCAAGTGTCTAATAAGTATATGAAAATAATGCTCAACATCATTAACAATTGGGGAAATGTAAATCAAAACAATAATAAGACACTCCTTCACATCTACTTGAGTGGCCATGATAAAATATATGGGATATTGAATATCGATGAGGGTGACAATATAAAACAATGATGTGGCCATTTTGGAGAACAATTTGGCAGTTGCTCATGTGGTTCACACAGAGTTACCACAATATCCAAAAATTTTATTCCTAGATTTATACTCCAAAGAATTAAAAGCATGTGTTTATATAAATATGTGTACATGAATTGTTAGAAGCAGCATTATTTATTATAACCAAACAGTGAGAATACCCAAACAACCAAAAACGTTCACCTACTAAGGAGTGGAAAACAGATTGTAATATAGTCATATGATGTAAGATTATTCACTCATAAAAAGAGTGAAATACTGGTTAATGCTATCATGTAAAAGAATTTTGAGAATATTATGCTAACTGAAGCCAGATACAAAAGACCATATATTTATGATTTCTCTTACATGAAATTTCCAGAATAAGCAAATCCACAGAGATACAAAATTGCTGGGTTTCAAGGCCTGAAGGATGGAAGCAACATGCAATAACTACAAATGGGCACAGATGAAAGTTCTAGAATTAAGTAGTGGTGATTGTTGTGAAACTTTAAGAATACCTGAAATACAATGCACGTCTCCTCTTTGATGGGTGAATTTTATGGTGTGTGAATTTTATGTAATTTTTAAAATATCAAAGAAACTTTTGCCTCCTCATTTAAATGGCCTGAGTCAAGAATTTAAAAAAAAACTCTATATCTATCTAACTAGCTGTCATTTCTGTTCAGTTATTATGATGTAAAATTTTATATGTCATTTGATTAGATAAAGAGATACACAGGCAGTTGATAAAGCAGTATTTCTGGGTGTATCTCTGAGGTGTTTCCGGAAGAAATCAACATTTGAATCAGCAAGATAACATACAGAAAACCAGCCCTCATCAGAGTGAGAGGGAACCAAGGAACCCGCTGAGGATTCAGGGTGGAAAGGCAGATTTTCTCTCTGCTGCAGCTGGGGCATCCATCGTCTCCGGCCCTTGGCCATCAACCTTCAGGGTTTTTGTGTTTTCAGACGCTTGCACAGGAGGCTCCGTCTTCTCAGCACCTTGCCCTCAGACACTGGCTTCCCTGGGTCTCAGGCTCTGGGTTTCAGAAGAGTTCCACCAGCTCCCCTGATGCGCTAGCTTATATAAGATGTATTCTGGGAATTTCTGAGCCTCCGCAATCTTGTGAACCGATTCCTGTAATAAGTCCCCTCTTACCTATCTGTATACCCTATTGATTCTCTTTCTTTGGAGAACCTTTCCAAGTGCTGTTAACATTTCTTCTTACTGTTGTCAGAATGTTTAGTCCTTTTTCCTTGTCACTTAGCTAACCTGATGGTGAACTTCATCTTTTTTTTTTTTTTAGAAAGTTTTATCTTTCTTTTAGTGGTTGTGGAGAATCCTGAGGTATTTCACTGACTGAATGATGTGAGATATGAAAAGGACCCACTGAACCCTATTGGTGCTAACTGCCCAGGTGGTTAATAGCTCAAAAGGAGAGAGTTTGCAGGACACACACATCCCAATCAGAGGTGAGAGCCCAGGCTCCTGTCCTAGCTGTGAAGGCATCATGCTGGAGGGGGGCCGTGGGTTACTCGAGGAAGAGAAGGAGGCGGCATCCGTGGCTGGTCACCACCTCACCTTGCCACCTGCAGACATAATTACCTGGCAGTCATGGTGCTGGGAGGCCATGCCATCAGCCAGACCTGCCGGGATTCTGTGACTCTGTGAGTTGGAACCACAGCTGCTGGACATAGGACCCTGAATTGAAAATAAACAAAAAAGTGGCCTTCGAAGGATTTGAATCTTTCTTAAGTAATTATATTTCACATTTGAATAAATGGATATCTGTGTTAGCCTGGGGGGAAATGAAGGCAAAAGAGATCATTTCTATTGTGGACTTTGTGATGATAGCATCAAGAAAAGGAGCATAAAAAATATTTCAAGATACTATGTTTCATCTATTACCAGGCTCAACTAGCAAACTGATTGACACAGGAGTTGAGAAATTATACTGTGAAAGAGGAGAGGTACAAAAGGAAAGCAAGGGCAAGCAAAAGGAAATTATTTACACAGCTCACAGGGCATTTGACCTTGGTATGTCTTTAATTACATTGCAACAGTTGCTACCTATATCAGGAGTGTTGGCCTTTTTTTTTAAGAGCAGGAACTGTTACACAGGTGTCACTAATTAGCTTCCTGACCATCAACAATTTGGAGATAAATTAAAGATTTTTTTTTTTTTTTTGGTACCGGGGATCGAGTTCAGGACCTCGCACTTACTTGCCAGGCAGGTGCTTAAGCCACTGAGCTAAATCCCCGGCCCAGCAATTTGGTATAATTTATCCAAGGAATAAAGGGAAGAGATGCAAATGTGGTATCATCGAAAGCTTGGAAAAAAGTGGTAGAAGTATTATGTTTTGCACCAAAGTCAGTCTCTAAGATCATGAGAAAGAGCTGAGTCAGTGTTGCAGACCTAGCTGGGTAACGCAGGTCTATCAGAGTGTTTCCAGAATGAGGAAGAGAGGATGAGAGCATAGAATAGGAGTGAAGGGAAAAAATAATGGCACTTGAGGTTATTATGATTCAGCACGGAGGGGAGCAGAGAATGGGGAAATTATAAGAAATGATTTAAAACTAGCAATAATGAAAATGGGGAAAGGGGGTCAGAGGTGAGGGAGGCGGGTGGGTGGAAGGAGAGAGGAATAAGGAATTGAGATCCTTTAGGTGCCTGTCCCTATTTCCTAATCTGAATGTAAATACCATGTTTCTGCAAACACATACTAATGAAATAAATACAAATATAGAAAAATGAAAACAAAATACAGTAAAATTGTGCATAGAAAAAATAAAAAGGAGAAGTGATTATGTAATAAGAGCAAATACAGGAACACAGAACACATTGCAGGATCCAGGAGGGCCATATACCAGACGTTTAAATATTTAAAATATCTAAATCAAGCTAATAAATTGTTTTAAAAAATTAGTTCTAGTCTCCTGATTTGGTATTTCTTCAGAACAACCTGGAGGGCTAGGTCAGTTTAGAATCTTGTGATCCTTGGAGTGCCACCGTAAGATTTTCCTCAGCGGGAGACCTGGCAGGCTAAAACCCCTTCTTTCTCTTCTGATTACCACGACTGCCCTTTGACTATCAAACCAAATGGCTTCCACCTTTGCACCCCAGACAATGGGCCATTTCCAAAATAGGTCATGTCTACCAGCAGGGGCTGGAAGTAGATTGAGCAGGGAATCCCAGAATCTCTATGACCTGACCGGGCTTGAGAAAGTTCTAGAAGGGAGCACAGAATCGGAGTTCACATGTCTTCCTCTCCCTATGGATTATTTACCGAAGAAGAGGACCAACTTCAGTCCCTAAAGCAGAGAACCAGGGGAGGGACCCAGCAAGCATGAAAGGGTGGAGTTGAGAAAGAAATTCTGCCTCAGGAGTAAAATTCCTCTGTTGATGTTGGGTAGAGCAGACAGACGGACAGTAAGTGAGATAAGCCATACAGTGAGGACAAAAGACTTGGTTTGCCTACAGCAACTTATTATTTGACAAAAGGGACTCAATAAAAATAGTCTTCTAGAAGAAGGAATAGGGGAAAGTGGGATACAAGCATAGGGACTGGAAACCAAGGAGAGAAGGTTATTGTAAAGACGATTACAGAAAACCTCCTTTACCACACTCAGGAGTATGGTGAAAGCACCGTCAAGTTTAGAACTGGGTTGTGAAGATGTAAAATATGGAAGGAAGAAATTTGGCAACTGGAATGATGTTAGTCTTTCTGTTTGTGTGTTTTTAGTGTATTCCAAGGAATTCACAAAGATTAAATTCGGCCACTAGAGGAGTTGCAAGCCTGGCTATGAACCATGAGGTGTGCGGGAGGGAGGCGCGTGATGGGGAGGCTTGGGACCGGTGGAAAGCTAAGGAAGGGAAACCTTTTTGCTTTCATTTTGCCATGCAACATTTATAAAGCCCATACGTAGAGAACTAGAACGAGGTTTCATTTATCATAGAACAAACTTTTAAGTAGCAGTAAAAATAAATGTATTTTGTTCTTATACAAAAAATTTTAATATTTTTCTATCACACTGAATCCTAAAGAATTTAAAGTAATTTTCATAAATAATAATTAGCTATAAAAGATTAACCATTCAAGTTTAAGATTTTCCTTACTAGACACAGCAGAGGGATTTATCTGCCTTAGAAAACAGTAATTTTTGTTAATGGAAAATTTCTTTCATAAGAAGGTATTCCCTTTCCTGGTTTGTTAATAAAGCACAATAAACTACTCTTTTATATTAAATTGTTACATATATGATTCTTTATTTTAAAACTTGAATCTCTGCTGAATTTAAGGCAAATATGCGTTTGCTTTGGGAATATTGATTTAACCGAGTAGTGATTTAATTGATAACATTTAAAGTACAGAAAATAGTATAAAATTTGTACACAAAACCAGAGACCAGACAGGTTCCTCTTTATTGAACCTGGATCTTCTATGTGACAAGAAGAATTGAACTGGGATTTAGAGACTTTCTTATATTGTTAAATGGAGCACTTTTATGATTTTACATTAACTACCTTCAGGTTTTTATTTTTTGTTTAAATTAATAAACATATTTTTCTTCCATTTATTATTGTCATAACTCAAACAAAATTGCTTCTTCATGTCAAATTCAGAAAAAATTATAGCTATATTCTCTAAATGCTCTAGAATATTAATATTGATAGTATACCCAGTTTAATAATTCATGTAGGCTCAGGTTTAAATGATGAGAAATAAGACAGGGTCATTGAAGCTCCTCTTTTTCTTGGATTTTCCCAAACATCTGTCTCAAATATTGCATGTGAATACTAGCCATGTACTGTGGTGTTGTATTTGGCTAGCACTTTTCAGTAAAAACAGTGGCGCCTGTAGGCCTGCACATGTAAGAACGCCTACTGTTAACAGATATGTCGTCATCAAGTTTTTTGGAAATTTTAAAATGTTTACGCTTTATTGTCATATTTGCAAATAATCACAGCTATTTTAAGGATTTCTACATCAACCACATACTACCCGAGCTTGTTATGCATGTTAACATACACAGTCTGCACAGCAATCCTGTGGGGTAGATACCAGTACGATCCCCACTTAGGAGGGAGAAACCTGAGGCACGGGGAGGCTGCAGGCGATCTGAGCAGGCTCAGGGCGATCAGAACCTCAGCAGTCCTAACCCGCCTCCCTGCTCCTACCTCTACTTCCTCTAACACCTTAGCATTCTTTTACTATGCACATATTTAAAATCTAGTTGTTACTTCTATTGAGATAATTCAGTTTTTAAATAAAGGTGCTAAGATATTTAATCATGAACTGATCGTTGTGATAGCATAAAACTTTTTAATTTTGCTTTCAAATTTAAATATATACTTAACATATATTTTATATATATAGTTTATATATATCACACATAGTTTTTATATTTGTAACGTAATATTCATAAACTTTATATATTTATCTTACATATGTCTTAGGTATATAAGCTTTAATATTTGGGAAAGAATTGAACATGTTATAGTCAGTATGCTTGCATAGAATCTTTTTAATATGTTAATAGGTTGATTTAGGGACATGCTAATTATGCACATTTATTTACTAAGCTTCATTGTATTGCTGCAAAAATTTAGGAATTCTTTATGTTAAATGCTAAGAGCAGATACCTTTTTCTTTTTCTTTTTCCTTTTTTTCTTCTTTTTTCTTTCTTTCTTTTTTTTACCCTGGGATCAAACTAAAACTTCCTTTTTGTAACTTTTATCTTCACTGCAAACTGTTTCATTTCTAAAAGAGGGGAAGAGAAAAATAAATATGAAAAGAACGGGCGTTACCTTGGTTCCAAACTCTGATCTCTTGGCTGAGGGTATACTTTAGACCACTCTGATCAGTATTTTTTTTTATTTCAAAGAGAGTAAAATTAAACACAACAAAATAGAACACAAGAAAGCAATGTAAGAGACATAAGTTTCAAAGCAAGATAATCAGAGATCTTCACTATCATACTGTCTGTTTTCTTCCAAATAGTTGTCCATATCTTCACATACAGAGAATTCACATGAAACCACATAATATGGAACTGATCTGAACAAGATGAGAAAGGCGTTTTAGGTCTTCAAGACCAGACAATAGGGAAGCCAAGAATGGCTGTCAGTGTCTCTCATTCTCTTCAAAATAGCTGTCCATACCTTCATGTATGTTGAACTTAAACAAAACAAAACAGGCTGAAATCACTCTGAACAAAGAATGATAGTATTGCTGGATTTCACATCATGACCCTACGGAATCAGCACTGGGTACCATAGCATCTCCTTTTCTTCAAAGGTTGTTCATTTCATCATGCATTATATAATTGGTTCTCATAAACTATTTAAAAGTTCTACCCATCCATGAGTCTCCACATGGATATCTAACCTTTCTGTATTATTGGGAAAAACAAAACAAATTCCTAGAAAAACATGAAATGAAAAAGTCATATAAAACTGCAATACAAGGTGGATCTACAATGGTTACTATGATGTCTCAGCAGTATATAACAATATTAATAAAAAAACATAGGAGACATTATAAGACTTCAAAAGCAGGTAATAATCAAATCAGAGTGGGTATCCTAATTAATCTTGTCATCTTCAGTGTAGTTGCCTATACTCTCGGACTTGATACTATCAACCATAACAGATTTTAATGAAATCAGTCAGTACAAAACAGCAATTTAACAAACTAGATTCAAATAAGATCAGTTGTAATAAGACAGTGTAAGTTATACAGGCTTCAGATTAAGTTAATAGGAAATTAAGGATGATTACCATAATATATTCTGCTATTTTGGGGATAGCTATCTGTGCCCTCAAATCTAGTGCAAGTAGACAAACTGGAACAGAATATAATCCATCTAAACAGAGTGGTGAGAATAATGTAGATTTTAAATACTTTTACACTATTAACAATATCCTCTGCCTTCCTTTTTTAGACAACTCCTCCCCTTTCACTCCCATAGGGTGCACTGCTCATTTTGGGTCCCACTGACTCCCTCAGTTTTTAGATTGGGGGGAGCAACCTGCTAGTTACCCTAACCAGTTCTGAACCTTCTGACTCCTGGGCTTAATCTTGAGTTGTATTCCTTTACCTATAAAAGCCTCAAGGTTTTCCTTCATTATAGCTGAGTAGTTCTCTACTGCTGAAAAGTATACTGAAAAGTATCTGTCTTTTCAACCTATCTGCAGGTGCTGGTTGAGTTGCCCCTATTTCTCTCTGGTTTCCTGTCACATACAGCATTGTTTTCTCATATTTAACTTTCTGTCCATAAACCCTCTTTCAGGTTAATTATGTTTCCAATACAGAGCATCTGGATGGGCCCTATCTCCTGATCTACTCTGCCTGTGTTTCTTTCTGTTAGTATATCAAGGCCATCTATGTTAGAGATTACAGCCAACCTTCTCTGCCTCATTTCTGCTATGCTATTTTTCTGCCATTGGTTGTCTATTTTTCTCCTTCATTCTATTGTCTGCCCCATTCATTGAGGCCTCTCTGCCACTGTTCCTGAAATCCTGGTATTTTTTTCTCTCTCTCTAGAATGTCCTTCAGTATTTTTTGTAGGGTTGAATTGGTAGTCATGAATTCCCCCAGTTGCTCTTTGTCATGGAAGCATCTTGTTTCTCCATTAATTTCTAGAGACAGTTTTGTAGGGTACATCAATCTGGGGTGGAGGTTATTTTCTTTCAGAGCTTGGAATACTTCATTCCAAGCTCTTCTTGATTTGATGGTCTGTGTCAAGAAGTCTGCCATGATTTTGATGGGTTTTCCTTTATAGGTGATCTGTTTCTTTTCTCCAACAGCTTTAAATATTCTGTTCTTATATTGAATTTCTGGGATCTTGATTATTATGTATCTGGGTATAGCTCTGTTTCGTTTGTAGGTGGTGGAGTTCTGTATGCTTCATACATCTGCATATCATTTCCTTTTGTTATGCTTGGGAAGTTTTCCTTAATTATTTCTGTGAATGGCCTTTGTAATTCCTTTGTTTTGACTCCTGTTTCTTCATTCACTTTTTTTATTCTGAGGTTATAAATCCTCTTGTCATCTTCTAGTATTTGTATTGTTACTGCCTATTTCCTTGTTATTTTTAAGAGATCTTTCCTTTCATGATCACAGATTGCAAACCTGTCTTCAAGTTTTGATAGTCTATCCTTAGTTTCTTTCAAGCAGTTTTGCCAGTTTTCAATGGAGTTTTTAGTTTCCTGGTAATTTCTTTGAATCTGCTTCATGTATTCTAGGTTTTCTTTATATTTTTCATCAAACATTTCTCTCCTTCTTTTGTGTTCCTCCATTCTTCCATCTGTGTCTTCTTGAGATGTGCTTAGCATTTCTTTTATTAATCTGTTTATCTCTTGCTTAACTTGAATTAATTTTTCAGTTTTGCTCTCATTTACGAGGTCCTGAAGTTATCTCTTTAAGTCCACTGACTCCATGTTTGATATTGAATGTTTGCTACCCTCAATCTCTTTTGTATTTACCTCTCCTGGATCAATATTCTCAGGGTTGGGAGCTGGGGGCTTTTTCTTACTTCTTTCTCTTGTCATGTTTCTGGTTCCTTCCATACAGGTGTATAGTGGAGGTCCTAGCCCCTTTCCTTGTTGGTTATACTTCCTCTGAATCATGCTGGCTAGGGATTTCTGCCCTCTCCAGTCTGCTGTCAGTCAGTGAGGTGCAGGCAGGGACAGTGTATGCTGGCCCCTCCCCTCCAGGCCAGCCAACCTTTTTGGGCCTTCACTGCCTCATAGGGAATCAGTTTGGGATGATTTATTGGGTCCCAGTCAGAGGTGTGACCCAGGCCAAGCAGAGTCCACCAATCTGCTCTGGGAGAGGAGCAACAAACTGAAGTCCAGTTCTGGCCATCCTGCCCGATTCCAACATGTCGTCCAGTCGGTCACCCCTTTCCCATGGGAGGGTCTTATTCCCAGCACTCACTGTGGGTTAATGCCGGTGCTTCTCTGGCTCCGGTCTCTGTTGGGCTCCCCGACCTCCGACTTCAGCGTGGCTGTGGCACAATTTCACAGGCTCCGGGCGAGTCTTGGGGCGGCTCAGCTCCATGTGCGGGCTGCTCAGGCCAGTTGCATCAGCGCGGGTTCGGATGCTTAGCCCAGACTTGGCAGCACGAATTCAGGCAGCTCAGCGAGAGTGCCGTGCTCACAGATCTTAGCTTCTCTAATGGTAGCCCCTGGACTTCGTATTTGAGCAGCTCTTTTCCCTTCAGTTTCTTCCTGAATTGAGAGAATCCATCTCCCTCTGTCCAGACCTCTCCAGGATGTTCTATTCTGGAATCCGAGCTGTCTCTCTCAGAGAGGCTCGTATCCTGCTGTTTATCGGTCTGCCATCTTTAGCTCCTCTCCCAGTCGGATCAGTATTTAATTGTAGCTTCTAATGGAGTCTTCTAGAGAGAGTGCATCAGAAGGAGCAGGTTTGCATCGATTTGAACATTTTGGAACTTATTATGCAAGGTGAGAAACTCAACATCACTTTTATCAGCTTTTACTGGGCCATGTGAGCAATAGCAACTTTGGGTTGCTCCTGGTTTCTGTAGGTTGTGGTGGTTTTGAAACTCCACCTCTCTCCCAGATGAATGCTTCATCTCTGCCACACTATCAGTGCTGTTCATTGTAACGCTCCATGTCATGCTTCTTGGATGACAGCATTCTCCTGGCAGAAGCGATGTGAATTCTTCTATGCAATTTTGACTCCAGTAAATTGCAATGATGGATTTTGCTTTTCTGCTTTACCAAACACACACACATACAAGTGCACATGCACACGTGTGTGCACACATGTACACATATGCACACAATCAGTTAAGGAAGAAAAGCATTTTGTAAAATTCAAATAGTTAGAAGCAACTATTTGTGAAAAATACATTTTCTTAGCTGAGCTGGAATTCAGGCATCCTGTCGAACTCAAAGATAAGAAACCTGCCCTGATATTCTGTCTCTTCCAGAGTATTTGAGAAAGAAAAGATAGAGCAGTGCTTCTTGGATAAAAATGGAGAGAAAACAATGTAATGATAGTTTGTTACATGTGGAAAAATACTGTGATTCAGTCTTTCCTTTGGAAAATAATTAGAGGTAGAACCAAAGGATCAGTGCAAACTCTGAGTTGTTTATACATATTTTTCTGCCCAGTAGAAGTTCCCCAATAAAAAAGAATTAGACATAAGAAAGGAAAATAACTACAATATCTTATGTAAAAATTAATTGCATAGTTATTATACACTGGTTTTTCTATTTAGCAGTTAGATGATTACTACTATAGACAGTCACCTAGCAGTGTAGTCCTTTGTAGGGGCCTGTGGTGGTGAGTCTGCTTTTCACCTTGACTTGTGCTAGAAATAGGTTTGGTTGCCTTATTCACATTACTTGTTGGTCAGGAACAAGTAGTACATCGTGTAACTTGGGGAATCCATTGTTTTATGGGGCCTTGGACTCAGATTTTACAGCTGTATTTGAAGAAAGACTATTTGACCCACAATACTAAGTAATATGTGAAAAATTGCATTGTAAGAATAAAGAAAAGCCAGTTCCTTTTACATTAAAATAGATGATGGAGGAGGCCTCAGGCTGGCTGGCATCTCAGAAGCAACGCTCCGTCAGCGTACCTCGTCCTGGAGATGTTCTCTCAAGATCAGGTTAGCACTTCCGGAGACATAATGTCCAGCTCGGCCACAGGTGGGATGCGTCCTGTTTACCTTTTCTGCCTGACTCCCTAATGGCATCAGCAAGGGCTTCTGATTCTGTTTCATTGAACTAAGTGAGACATGTGGTCAGAGACAATAGCTATCATTTTTTATTATGCTAGTCATTTTTCCTTTGAGTTTTTAATTTAATTTAATTTAATTTAATTTAATTTAATTTAATTTTGTTAGTATGTGTTTGTACTACACGAAGTTTGCATTCATCTTGAGGAGTAGGCACCTGTACATAACGCAGCTTGTTTTCTTTTTTAAATCCCCTTCCCCTTTCCACCCATCCTCCCTTGCTTCATCTCTAAATCCCCTTTCTCTGTTTTTGTTATTATTATAGTTAGTGTTATTGTGAGCTCATGCTTATGACATAGTGTTTGCATTCGAGTGGTTATTGGGTTACTATACCTGGCATATATTAATCCTTCTTTCTTTCCCTTCTCCTTCCTCTTTCCACCTGATCTCCCAGATCCCCTCCTATTTGCACAAGATCTATCCCTTGTATCCATCCTTTATTTCACTTTTTGTTTGTACCGTCACTAACAAATGGTATTGAAGCTTATGTGTCTGATGTATTTCACTCAACATTATATTTTACAGATGCACCCATTTTCCTACAATGCCTCAAATTTATCCCCTATAGCCAAGTGACATTTCATCATGTATAGACACACTTTATCCATTCATCTCTTGATGGTCACATAAGCTGCTTCTAGGATTTCATTGTTATGAACTGTGCTGCTATACATATTAGTATGCATGCAGTATGACGTCTTTAGCTCTTTGAGGAAGGTACTTAGAAGGTGAACAGGTGGGTCATATGAAATTTCTAATCCTAGTTCTTTGAGAAATCTCCATACTGAACTCCATACTAATTCATATTGCCACCAGCAATGTAGGGCTATTTCTTCTTCACCACAACCATGCCAGCAGTTGTTAGCTTTGACATGATGATTGTCCTTCTTTCTGGTTAAGATAAAATCCTAGAATTGTTTTAATTTGCATTCTTCTAATGTCCAGGGATACTGAGCATTTTTTCCTAAGTTTGTTGGCCATTTGTACTTCTTCTAAGAAGTGTCTGTTCATTTCACTTGCCTATTTCCTGACTGAGTTTTATTTTAGATGATTTAATTTTTTTAAAGTTCTATATATATCCTAAATATTGGTCCTCTGTCTGAAGAATAGTTGGGAAAAATTTTCCCAATCAGTAGATTGTCTCTTCACTCTACTGATTGATTCCTTTTCTGTGCAGAAGGTTTCTAATTTGACATAATCCCATTTTAAAAAATTTCTGCTATTATTCTCATGCAATTGGAGTCCTGTTTAGAAAGATTTTTCCTACACCTTCAAATGTTTTACCTATTTTATCTTCTGGTGGGTTCATTGTTTCTGCTTTAATGTTTAGATCTTGATTCATTTTGATTTTACTTTCGAATGTGATGAAAAATATGGGTTCAGCTTCAATCTTCTGCTAATAGCCAGTTTTCCCAACACCATTTATTGACTAGGCTATCAGTTCTCCGTCATGCACTTGATAAAGACCAAGCCAGCGCATGTATCTGAGAATGTTTCTGTATCCTCTTTCCTGTTCCACTCATTAACACGCCTGTTTATTGTCAATACTTTGCTCTTTCTATAATTGTTACTTTACTAGTGCTCATAGTCAGAACATTCTTCTCAGAGCTGGAGAAAGCGATCCTAAAGTTTATATGGCATCAGAAGAGATCCAGAACAACAAAAACAGTCTTGGGCCACAGAGCTAAGAAAGAACTATCACAAATCCTGGGAAGTTCTACCTGTAAATGATGTATCTTGCTTACTCTTTCCTTCCGACCTCCCTCCCTTTCTTTCAGCTCCTCTTCCTTTCCTTATTTCCAAAAGCTCTGTTTCCATTTTGGTCTTTCTATTGTCTTCTTTCCCACGTCCCCTCCTTCTTTTCCTGTTGGGAGCGAAGCTGTCTGTACGCTGGGTAACTAGGGCAAGGTCACTGCTTTTCCTGAGTTTGGCAGGGCCCCATGCGAAGTCTGTGCCACTTGGAGTGACAAGTCACTTGGAGTGACTTGGCTTTCCCGAGATAACGTAGACACTTCCCCTCGTGTGACCACCGAGACACGGTGTTTGGTTGAAGGTTGGACGTTCTTCTCGCTCCAGATCGTGCCTGCCCTTGGGTTCTCTGTAAGCACCCTCTTTGGCTGACTGTGTAATAAGCGTACTGCCGCTATTGGGCTGTCCTTTCTCCCGTCAGGAGAAGGGGCTCCGCCTGACCTCAGCTTTCTGACAGTTGTCTTCTTTCTTCATCTTCCACCATCCTCCCACTGCAGTTTCAAGAGCTGCTCTGAGTGTGGCACTTTCCCTCTCTCCCCATCTCTGGCCAGCTCTCCATTGAACACTTTCTTCCCATGTCCAGTATCTGTTATGTATTTTCGTCCTTGTCCACACTTTTGGCTTCTCATACCAGAGAAACAATGCAGTATTTAAATATGGGTGTCTGATTTACTTCACATAAGAGTATGGTCTCAAGGTGCATTGATTTAGCTGGAAATATCTCAAGCTGCCTTCCTTACGGCAGAGTAGTAGTGTGCTGTATTAAAAAAAATCTTCTTTATTCATTTATCAGTTAATGGGCTGTTTCAAGATTTGGCTATTGCAAACTGTGCTGCTATAAACATGGGTGTTCATATATTGCTGTGGTGTGATGCTTTCAATTCTTTTGGGAAGTTACCAAGAAGAAAAGCTAGGTCAAATGGAATCTCTAGTCCTCATGCAATCTTGTATAATGACTCTATTTTCAACTATGACACATGCAGTATTCATTGGAGAAATGCCCCTGAGCATGTGTCATGAAAATTATAATATTCTGAATGCCATGTTCCAAAAAATTGAGAAATGCAATTTTAAATACTGGAAACAGTATTGTAACTATCCATTATGTTTGTCTTGTCTTGCAAAATTTGGGAAAGGTCTTACATGATTGGGTGCTTTTTTTTGTTTCCTGTTTTTGTTTTGCTTTGCTTTGTTTTGTTTTGTTTTTTGAGATTCTGGAGACTGAACCCCAGGCTTTGCACATTAGGCAAGTGCTCTATCTATGAGTAATAGTCCTACCCTGTATTTTTTGAATGAATGAATGAATGAATGAATGAATATGACATCTTCATAGAGGAAGGAGAACATTGTACTAAGAGAGGAGTCTTCTTCCCTGCACTCCTTTGCCTGATCTACCAAAACAAAGAAACTATGGGTGCTTGAATTTAACATGTGGCACATGTATACTTCTAAGTTTTCTGGTAGCCATATTTTAGAAAGAAAAAGTGAAGTTAATTTTAGTGGTATATTTTAATGGGTGGTATGGCTCCTGCCTGTAATCCCAGCATTTTGTTGATGCAGGAGGATTACCAAGAGTTTGAGGTCAACCTAGGCTACAAAGTGAACTCAAAGCTAGTCTGAAATGCATGGTGAGACCCCGTCTCAAAAAACAAACAAACAAAAAGTATATATCCAAAGCATTATCATTTCAACATCTAAAGAATATACAAAATTATTGAGATAATACACATTCTTCCTTTCTTCACGAAAAGCTTCTGAAATCTGGTGTGTATTTCACACTTACTGCATATTTCACATTGGACTCGCCACATTCCTCAGTCAAGGTGCCAAGTAGTAATGTATCTTTGCCCATATAAGTCTCAGGGTTAGCAAAAACCTTGGGTCCTGTCTGTGGCATCAGACCGATCTTTGTTCAAAACTTGACTGGGTGCTTAGTAGTGACTGGAATTCTCGCTTTTGTATAAAATGGAGAGAACAACATCTAACACTTAGTGTTTTGTCAGTGTAAATGCTCAGTCTAGGCCTTTTCCATAGTGTCTATCTCATAATCACACCCAATAAATAGCTGGTAGCATTTAAAGCATAGTACATTACTACTGTGTAGCTATTATTCAACTGAAAATAATCATCTGAATATTCCAGTATCTGTGATATTCCTAATAAAGTGAAGTCACCCATAAGTCCTCTACTGGGCTGTACAGCTCTGTGGTAAAGTTGAAGCATTATAGCACAGAACTTCATTGGTTTATTTTTTGAAATACACATAATTGTGCACCACCTAACAACATTTGACCATACAACAGTGTTCCTGTATGATTATAAGGGAGCTACAAATTTCTTATCACCTAGTGACATCAGATCCCTACAGTCATTGCACAACACATTCCTCAGGTATTTGTGGTGATGAAACTAGTGTAAACAAACCCATTGCTCTGCTAGTCACGCCAGAGCAGAGAATATATAATTATATACAGTACACAAAGCTGGATAGTGACACTCAGTGACACTGGGTCATGCAGTGTTTGTTTTATTTTCGAGTGCTCCCCTTCTCCTCACAGAGTTTCCTGTGGAACAGTGTGCCGTGCTCTGACCCGAGCAGCTGCAGCTGTGCCTTGCGTACCCTTGACTGCATCAAGAGGCCGCACGAGTAACGGATCTGTACCAGCTAGGCCTGTGTAAGTGCCATCTATAACGTCCACGTGAGGATAACTTATTAGAGTCTGTTCCTTTGGTCAAGCAATGTGTGACCATGGAGATTGGGCTGTGGACTTTTCTGAACCTCACCTTGTCAATGTTAAGTGGAAAAGCTTTTGGCATTCAAGCATGCTGTCCCCTTAATAAGAACGAGCAAGCGAGCCTCTTCAGCAATCTAGAGGGACTATTTATACTGTTGGGAAGCCACGGAGGGTCGAAGGCCTGTGCTCAGCCAAGTGAAGTGAATGAATTCCCAGAGCCCCTGGATAGCAACTACTCAATTACTCCTGTCTAGGGCGGCAGTGCTCTCATTTAATGTTTTGGAAGAATTTATCACCCTCGTTTGACTCCCAAAGAATGGTTAATAGTTACCCACCCCTCAGAGGGTACCATCAGTCTTGATTCCAAGATTCAATAGCTTGATCATGATGTCAATGATAAAGATGTTTATTGCACCCTGAGGCACGCACCTTGCTATTAATGACTCTCGTTCATTCTGAGCATCTCTGATCTCAGGGAATTTATAATCTGCATCCCAAAGCTTAAAGGCTTGGAGTGTTTAGTTTGTTTACATTGTGAAATTGTGCTTTATCACAGTCTCTGTACTCTGACTAAGCGTCGGTTTTTCAACGTTCAAAATACACAGTCAAAGCAAGTCGCACTTCCTCACCCCAGCACTGAGCTGGTCACTCCAGGAGAGAACAGTGGTAAACAGCAAGGTCGGGGGCACAGGGAAACGCTGGTAGACACCACTCTTGAGAGCTCATAATAAAATATACAGCGAAGTCTCTTGGAAAACACTGCATGATTGTTGTGTGTAAGCTTGGAGCAGGAAGCAGGACCCATGTAATGATGAAAGTCATCAGTTTTCTTTCTCTTTTCCCAGATCTGCACCGTGCAACTAATAGCCTCACAGTAATTTGAACAGACTCACAGTGAGTAAAAGATCCTCTTTGGTTCTCACGACTCAGCAGCAGAAGCAGCACACTGTGAGCATGCAAAGGAGCTCAGCTGAGCAGCAAAAAGCCACCTATTTCGGAAAGCAGAAAAATCAATCTCTTGACCCACATTAGCAACACAACTAAGAATTTTAAGACTCGTTTAAATGACACTGGGCACCAGAATGCAATACCACACTTAATAGGGTGAAGGTAGACTGACATTGACTTGGGACTTGAAATAAATGCAATCTCCATCCTTATACCAAAGGAACGTTAATTGTGCATGAGCCAACGCTGAAGCCTGGACTGACATAACACAGACTGCGAACCAGAAAAGGGGGAAATCATTCTGTCTAGGGTGGATAAAAGCAATCTGCTTCACTCTGCTGCACTTCCGTCATAATATGCTGAGCACAGACAGTATATTCCATAAATCTACAAACTTGTCTGGGGCACGAGCACTTCATCACTTTTCAAACTGCAGGCCTAGGTGGTTTTCGGTCTTGGAAGACACTGTGCCTCCTCATAAGTCAGTGTGGCAAGGCTGCCCCACATCTCTCATGCTTGTTATCAAGAGACTCCCCCAAAGTGCTGTGCAACTTTCTGGCTGCTTGCAGCACACAATGAGCAGCTGGAAACCACACAGAGAGCTGTGTTGACATTTAGGTACAGGTTCTTGTGAAAACAGTATTTAAACATAGACTTTCAGTACTGACCTTTTCTCTCATGACTGCCTTCCTGACACATCGTAGGGAGATTCAGTTAGGGAATGAAGGGATGCTCTTGGAGCAACTTTGTGACAAAGTGGAAAAATGGGACACACAAATCTTTGCATGTGGAGTAAACCTCAGGACAGGAGTTCAAAAGCACAGCTTTGGTCACAATATGTTTGCCAAATTATTACTATTATTTTTGTTTTGTTTCATTTTTGGTACTGGGGATCAAACTCGTGACCTCGCACTTGTCAGGCAGGCGCTTATACTGATGAGCCAATTCCCCAGCCCAGGTCGGCCAAATTATTAAGAGCAACTACTAATTAAGATGACTATAAGAGATTTTTGTGATTACAAAACTGATCATTCAGAGTTTTTAAGTATTAAGATAATAAAGCAAAACTATGTTCTAAAATAGAGTAGATTTCTACAAAATACACATTTTAATGTTCCATATTATTTGTTTCATTTCCATTCTTAAGTGTGTAGGAACCATCCTGACAAAGTTTTGAGAGCAAGTTCAAAGTACATGGTTTATAAAAATACACAAAATGTGGCTAGAGCAAGCTGCAGGTTACAGGACACAAGGGCTTAAAGATGGGAGATTAAAATATTTCTGCCATATCCAGTACCTTTCCCTTGCGAGGATAGTAGCCAAATTCCCAGTGTCATTGTTTCTGGAACTAGGGAAGCATCTCTCCTAGCACGCACGGTCCTTGGAGAACCAAACCAGCAGGCATAATTCTTCAGAAAGCACGTTGGCCACTCTTGGGGCCTTGCAAGGTAAGAACATAGCACCTTCTGGCTACAGTCCTGCAGTGACTCTTGGCACTCTGGCAACTGGGGCCAGAATATTCTCAAAGGATTTTAACTAAATTGGATGCTTTGTGTCTCAGGGGCTCCCCTGAGATCTCTGAAGAGAGGGTGCATGTGCTACTGATAACAATGGAAAAAAGTGTTAGCATGCTATAATGTTTATCATGCAAGTAAATGGAATATATTTATGGATATGTTCAGAGGTAGGTCAACATAAACACAGAGGGAATTTAAAACTATATGTTCTATACCGTTTAGAATTTATTTGGACCATAGCCAAAGGAAGATCTTTCGGTTTTCAGGTGAGACAGAGTTCCTCGCTTATGATTAATAACCCATGTATATTTTACAAAAACATGGTCACTCTTGAAATGTTCTGGAGAAAATCCAATTGTAGTGTAGCAATTTGGTTGCTTGTTTCTCTCGAGAGGTGACAGTGAGTTTGTGGTTTTTATTTGTGTGCATTTGTTTTGCTTTGTTTTGTTTTGTTTCATTTTGTCAATTCTTTTTCTGTGCCTCTGGATAATTTTAAGCCTTTGGAAACTCAGTTTATTTCTAAATGTTCCTATATAGATCATATATAGTAGACCTTTTCAATAGGAAAAAGCTAAATAAGTGATTAAAATCAAGTGGCATCTCATTAACACCGTTAATCTCTACCTCTTCCCATTGATGAACTGGGTCTTGTCTGGGTTTTCTTCAGCAAAGGTTCTTCTGTGTCTCAGTAGTACTGTTTCACATTACCCAAAGTTTGAGTTTAAGTTAGGAACTCTTTTTCTTAAATGTTATGTTAGGAGAAGATACACCCAAATCTGTTTCATAAAGAAAGCTTTTGTGTAAACTTTGAGGGTTCAGTAAGTGGCATGCTCCTACTTTCGATTTGAATTTTGAAAAACTTAAGGGTTGCTCTCCAAAATTACTTCACACGAATCCTGAGAAGTGAAATCCGTGGACCTATCTTCCTGGATTTGTGTCAAGAGCCACAGAGTTGAGGTGCAGGCTCACCGACCCTTCCCCACAGTTCCCCATGGAGCAACCGCAACCTACTACTAAGTTGGCTCAGCAGAGTGTTCTATCTCATGTCTGTACACTGCTCTGAAAGGTGGGCCACTTCAGCAAAGTATGAAATTTAAAATTGAATTTTCAAGTTGTTCTATGAAAAATAAATAAGTTCGGTTTAGTCTTCACTGAGAAGAAGAATTAACATAAGCTTCTCCCCCTCACCACCGCTAACCACAATGAACAGCACCCTGGTAGAACTTAAAATCCTATGTGGTTTTAAGCTCTTTATACATATTAATTCAATCCAATAAAAATAAATAAAAGTGCCAAGAAGAAAATATCATCTAGTTGATAATTGCTTAACTCAGCATTGGCTCCTAAAAATATCTAATATTGGGAAATTACATGTAAAATTTCAAAATTTTATGATCAAAATTCTATTGTGAGCTCTCTTTAAGAAATGGCCTCTGGATTTCTAAGTGAGCTTCAGTTTTATGTAAACATAGATGAATGTGTATGTTTGTGAGGTCAAGAGCATCTATTAAGTCTTCAGAAGGACTTCAGACAACATCCCCGAACAATACTCAGCATCTAGGAGGTGTCAGTGGTCCACCCATATATCTCTCCCCAAACGCTGGGCAGGTGGAGCAACTGGTGTGCAACAACGTAAAGCATGGTAATTTATTTTACTGATTTCTTTCACCTCATAAACAAGAAAGACTGGCTGAGATAGTGGGCCATGTAACTGTGCGATGATTATATGGGCTGTATCAACTGAGGTTTTGCCACACTTATCAAGCTATGCAAGATTCTCAGTTGTACCAACTTGGTTCTTTAATCTAGTTTCATTGGCCTTGCAATCTAAAACTTCCTAACTCGGCAAGAGTTTGGTCTGTTTCATGCACTCTCATTCTTTGCTACATCTACATCTAAAATAATTCCATTATTTTCATGGAATTTAGAGAGTCTACATTGAGGTCATAATGAGGTACCAACTGAAATCAGAATCACGGAGATTTGAGAACCACTTTTGATTTGCTGTGTATTACTGATAAAGTTATCTTTGGCGGCTGTTGCAGGTCAGGTTATTCAGAAGCAGACAAGGAGCTAGAATTTGGCATGCAGGGTATTTATTGATAATCAGTATTTGTGGAAATAAAGGCAAAGAAGTAGAACTGGGTAGGAAAATCCAAGCTGCAATGCAGGCAGAGCAAGCCCTCAGCTAATCAGCAAGAAGCTTGCAGTGTACATGGCCCTTGCAGAGATGACTGGCTAGACTGCTGTACCTTTGCCTCATTTAGTCCCTAGATGGATCTACCCTTGAGAGAGGCCACGCTGCAGCTGACGCAAACCCTTGGGAGCTAAGAGCAGGGAGTCTGTCTGCGGACAGTGCTTAATGAGTCCTTTATCTGGGTCATCTGGAAAGTGTTTCTCTGTGTCCACTGTAGTCCTGACTTGAAGCATTGGGATCCACTATTTGCAGCTTGGGAGGCAGGTCTCAGGACGTTGAAGACCCTCTCTCCTTCGAGGGCCCTTGGGAGAACAAAGCCGGTGGGATGAATTTCAGCCTCTGCTTCCACTGAGGGCCATAGCTAATACTCACTTTCCTCCCATTTCTCTGCATTCTTGATTTCCCTCATTTTCCACTGGCAAGTATGCCATTTGTAATAGCTTACTTGGTGGCACGACTAAGAAGCCCTAGCTCCTGTCCCCCATGCCCTTCTTAGACTGTGGCTGCTATCCCACCCATCCACATCCAAGTTGAACAAGCAAACACACGGAGAACCCAGCTGGGTCACTGGCCACCTTTCTCCTGATAATGACCAGCGTCGGTTACACCTTCCTGGATCCTGACCCCTTGTAACAAAGGTTTTGCAACGTAGAGGAGGAGGTGGTACTAGCTTAGGATTCACTGGGACACCTGCAGTGTTCTTGGGTAGAAATAATTCATCCTTTAGCATAAAGACCCTAAAAATTCCATAGCCTAAAGTTTGAGAATGAGAAGCACAATCTCCCTAAGGATTCCCTGGTAAGCAGAGCCAACACCATTCACACCCGTAGCTCCAGGACCGGTGTAGTTTTTCTGTTGCCAACACAGAACCACAGTAAGATCCTGAATGCACAGTACATTCTGTACCCCCGGGAATGCTTCGTCTGTGACTCCAGCAAGTGTCCCAGAGCATTGTCATGCTGGTTGCTCGTGGGAAGACAGCATGTGAGAGAACCTAAGGTCACTCCCACTGGTTATGGTTCCCTTGTTCCAATCCGTGTGATGTGAGAACATGTGCAAGTGGGCAAACACTCTGGAACCGCTGTCCTTACCATCCCTGATTCCCTCCATCCTGTAAAGTGCTGAAAACATCACCACCAAGTACGTCTGCACACACTTCCTACACCATCCCAGCTCACTGGAAAATAATCCTCCAAGGTCTTCATTATTCCAAGCTCAAAACTGAAAGCTACTTTTTCACTCTTTTAAATTAGCTAGTTGGTAGGGCAAAAAACATCAACACAAAACAAAATTTAAAAATAGCTATCTCAACCATTCATGGACTGGGTGGGGGTAAGGAGAGAGAACAATGGTCACACCAGCAAACAAGCCCAGTCTGGGAACCAGCGCCATGGGCAGGCCACTGCTGAACTGGGAACAGCTGGACTGCAGCCCCTTCCAACACACAGGCTGGCAAACAAGGGGTACCACATCCCCCAGCTGTGAGAAACATAGGCTGTGATGATAGCCATGGAGGTGAAATGCGATTGGATGCCTGTGGTGCTTTGGTGTTTCACTAACATTGCAGGTCTAGGGCCAGTGGTCTGATCATAGGCTCAGAGGACAGCGGTTTGCAGTGTGGCATCTAGGGGGATCTCCTGAGGGTTTTAGCTATTGTTGGTTTCCTATGGTCTTGTTTTGAGGTTCTATATCATTTCCATTGTTTTTTGGGTGGGGTTTTAGTTTCTTTTGTTTTGTCTGAATCTGTTAAATCTGATGGCAGGAGAAGCTATTTCAAGGATAACAAGATATATTATGGTAGCAATTTGGGTTTGCTATTGGCTTGTTTTGAAATCTTATATTGCATTCATTGTTTTGTTTTTCTTGTTTCTATTCTGTTCTGTTTGATTTTTACCATGTCCTAAGTTATCTGTAGCTATTTTGAAGGCCTCAAAAGGCATTATGATAACTATTATCAATTTCATAATGTTTTGAAGTCCTATATTTCTTATACTGGTTTGTTTTGATTAGTTTTATTCTGTTTTATCCTCTTTAAAATAAAATAAAAAAATAGCTATCTCCAATTTTCTCTACTTTTTCTATTAAATCTTAGTTTAAAAGATGACACTTTGATCTTCTCTGGAGAACAATACCATACCAACAGAGATTGTTGAAGAAGGATGCCATTTGTTTTCAAATGAGAAATGTGTCCTCTGATGACCTGGTCACCATCTTTACTATTGTTTAATCCTTCAGGTTTTTAAAATACCCTGTAGTAGCACATTTTAAAGTTTTTCTGGACACATAATTTCATTCATGGTTCTAAATCTATATTTAGAGAGCAATAAAGTAACAATGACTCAAGATCAGTGGATGAGGCCCATATAGATAAAGGAGAGATCCAAGAATCATAAGCCTGTATTATTTCCCCCATGCTTCAACTAATAAAAGTTGTGATTCCAAAAGGATGAAGAAGTAGATAAAAACTGTAGCACTGGTTTCTTTCCCCTTCAACAACACAGTCTTTGCTGATCTTAAAAGATAGTAAAGCATATCAGAATATTTTATACCAGATAATGATGAACATGCAATGTTGTAGCTCACTCTAGAGATAATACTATATTTGAGATGCTCCTTATCTTATTTTTCATGGTGATGTGATTGTGATAATTGAAAACAGATAATAAAAACTACTCTTTTCCCACTTCCTGTTTTAGGCAAGGAAGAAATTAAATCAAAAGGATAGATTACCTGGCAAACAAACCCAGGTGATGACAAAAATGGTTATAGCATTCTTCTGAGCTCCTCATTCTAATGATACTAATTAGACTCTCAAAATTACATTTTCACTATAGACATAGCAGTTTCAATGTATACTTTTCTTACTCAGTCCAGTTTTAAGATACAGTTTAGACAAACATCAACCACACAGTAGGACCCTAAGATACACAAGACTGACAGTTGAGACTAGTGGGATTGAAAGACCAAATGTTAGCCCAAGAGGTGAAAATGACAAAATGAAAAAGCAAAATGCAATCTCAAACATCTAGTCCATCAGGAACAAGTATAGGAGACATTGAAATAGAGGACATTAAGTCATGCACCTGAAATTTCTGAAAAGATAGCAAGTGAAATAAAGAAACAAATACATGAGGCTATAGAGGAAATCAGATTGGAAGTAATCACTCAGGTAAAGAAGAAATGACAACCTTAATAAAGGAGTGCTCAGCATAGCTGGAGAAGACATAGATTAAAAAAAGGAGCAAGCAAAAATGATGGAAACCTTGAAGAACAACATAGAAAGGAAGTAGAATGCATGCAACAAATTCAAAGATACATCCAAGAAATTAAAAAAATTCAACTGAAAGATGGAAAAACTGTTTGAAGCTGAGGATAGGATTTCAGACCTTGAAGACAGGATCACAGGTAGTGATTATAAAAGAAAAGGACTTTTAAAAATAACAAGGCAGTATGAAATGACAATTCAACAGCTTCAAGATGATGCAAAGAGAAAAAAATATAAGATTTATAGGAATCAATGAAGATGCAGGGGTCAATTCAAATGATATATAAAAACTATTCATAGAAGTAATAGCAAAAAAATTTCCCAAACATGAGGAGAGAATCTGATATACAGAGAAGTGAGGCATATAGAATGCCAAACAGTCATAATCACAATAAATCTATACCCAGACATATAGCAATTAAGATCTCAGACATATAGCATAAAAACAGAATACTAACAGCTATTAGAAATAAGACACAACTCACCTTTCAAGGAAAGCCCATTAGAATCACATCAGACTTTTCAGCACAAACACTCAAGTTAAGATGAGCTTGAGTGAAGTATTTCAAGCCCTGAAGGAAAACAACTTTCAACCCAGACTGATGTACCCTGAAAAACTTTCTTGGAAATTTAATGGAGAAATAAGATATTTCCATGATAAAGAACAACTGAAGAAATTCATGTCCACCAAACCAACACTAGAAAGAGTACTGAAAGACATATTAGAGAGAGATAAAAATGACTATACTTCCCAGAACAACAACAGAAAGAAACCACCAGACAGAGCAAGCAATTAAATAAAGGGGAAAACCAGAAAAACAACAGCAGGAAAAATAACATGATAAACTTGAACCAGTACATATCAATATATCCATCAATGTAAATGGCCTCAATTTACCTATTAAAAGAAATAGGTTGACAGAATGTATCAAGAAACAGGATCCCATAATATGCTGTATGTGAGAAACATATCTGACTCAAAAGGAAACTCGTAGAGTAAAAGTCAAAGCATGGAAAACTATATTCCATGCAATAGGTACCCAGACAAAAGCAGGGTTAGCTCTTCTGCTTTCAAACAATATGAACTTCAAACAAAAAATGATCAAAAGAGATAAAAAAGGTCACTACTTACTTGTCAGGGTAATAATTCAAGAAGAGCTAAAATCATAAATATATATGCACCAAATACAGAAACACTCAACTATATAAGACAAATACTAACAGATATGAAAAACCAAATACATGAGAACACAGTTATAACAGGGGACTTTAGCAGCCCATTGTCACAAAGACATAGATCAACTAGACAAAAAGTCAGCAAAGACATAACAGAGCTGAATCAAACCTATGAACAAATGGACTTAATAAATGTTGACAGAGTGTTCCACCCAACCACATCAGAATACACATTCTTCTCAGCTGTGCATGGGGTATTCTCCAAAACAGACCATATATTAGCCCATAAAACATTCTAAAGTAAATGTAAAGGAAATGAAATAATCCCATGCATATAATCTGACCATAGCACACTGAAATTGGATATTAATGGCAAAAGAAATCTCAAAATCTGCATAAATACATGAAAATTAAATAACTACTTGAACAACCAATGAATTACATGTGAAATTAAAGAAGAAATTAAACAATACCTTTAATTCAATGAAAATGCAGATATAGCATACCAAAATCTTAAATTGAAAAGTGATTAAAAACTTACCAATGAAGAAAAGCCCAGGTCCTGATGGATTCATGGCTGAATTCTATAAGAAATTTAGAGAAGATTTAATGCCAATAGTCCTCAAACTCTTCAATGAAATTGAAAGGGAAGCAACCCTCCCTAACTCATTTTTGAAGGCAAGTATTACTCTCATACCCAAACCCAGAGAAAGACCCAACCCAAAAGCAGAACTATAGTCCAGTATCACTAATGAACATTCATGCAAAGATTCTCAATAAAATACTGGCAAATAGAATGCATCAAATTATCAAGAATAAATAAATTAATCATCAAGAATATAACACATTGTGACCACATAGGATTTATCCCAGGAATGCAGGGATGGTTTCAATAAATCTAATATACCATATCAACAGAGCCAAGACAAAAGTTACATGATCATCTCAATATATCATCTCAACACATTCAGAAAAACTTTTGATAAAGTCCAACACTTGTTCATGATAAAAACCCTACAGAATCTTGGAATAGATGTATTCTAACTCAATCTGATAAAGGCCATCTATGACAAACCAACAGCCAACATTATACTAAATGGACAAAACATGAAAGCTTTCACTCTAAAATCAGGAACAAGACAAGGCTGTCCACTGTCACCATTTCTATTCAATATTGTCCTGGAAACATTAGCCAGGGCAATCAGACAAGAGAGAGAAATAAAAGGAATAAAGATAAAAAAGGAAGAAGTTAAAGTATCACTATTTGCAGATGACATGATACTTTACATAGAAGACCCTAAAAACTCCATCAAAAGACTACTAGAGTTAATCAACAAACTAAGCAGTGTAGCTGGATACAAATTCAACACTCAAAAGTCAATGGCATACCTGTACACAACAAACTCACTGAGAGAGAAATTATAGAAATAACACCTTTCACAACAGCACCCAAAAAGAATGAAATACTTAGGAATCAACCTAAGATCAACAAAGAATGTAACAATCAACAAAGAATGTAAGAGACTTATATGATGAAAATTATACTACTTTTAAAAAGGAGATTGAAAGGCCAGGGATTTAGCTCAGTGGCATGAGCACCTGCCTGGCAAGTGTGAGATCATGAGTTCTATCCCCGGCACCAAAAAACAAAACAAAGTAAAATAAAATAAAAAAGGAGATTGAAGACAATATTAGAAAATAGAAAGATATCCTATGCTTTTGGTTAGGAAGAACCAACGTTGTGAAAATGGCCATACTCACAAAACTGTTATACAGATTTAATGCAATCCCTATCAAAATACCATTTAGATACCTCAGAGATCTAGAGAAAACACTTCTAAAATTCATTTGGAAACAGAAGAAACATGGAATATAAAAGCAATTCTGGGCACCAAGTCAAGGCAGGAGGTATCTCAATCCCTGACTTGACATTATGCTACAAATCTACAGTGATAAAATCAGCATGGCACTGGCAAAAAAATAGACCTGAGGATCAATGGAGCAGATTAGAAGATGCAAATACAACTGACAAGACATTCAGCCACCTTATATTTGACAAAGGGGCTAAACATGGTAGAAGGATTGCCTCTTTAATAAGTGGTGCTGGAAAAATCAGCTATCCATATTTTGAAGACTGAAACTAGAC
>PVJX010023856.1:0-28819 GCA_004027295.1 Dolichotis patagonum | reverse complement strand
AGAACTAAAATACACGGATGAGGAAGACTGATGCTTCCACTCTCATGATGGGCAGCCTGGGACACAGGTCAGTCCCTAAGTCCTGCAAGCTCCTGGGCTCTCAAGCATGTCAGGACAGGTTCAGGAATGAGGATGTGTGTTGGTTTTGTCCATGGACCAGTAATGCTATCCCCAGGGTAAATGGCTTCTTGAGAGGCTGAGTATTTGGGAGCTGGTGAGGCAGCATCCTTGTCCTCTTACATACTGAGGAGAGGAAGGCCTCATGGACAGATCAAGGCCCTGGCTGGCGGTACTGACCAGAGGGGAGGAAGGGAACTGATACTGCCAAATGTGGTGGGAACAATAGGGGTGCCTCAAATACCATCCCTGGACTGAGAGGCCTGCAGAAAACTTTGACCACCTGAAGAGGAACAGAACTCCAGCTAGTTTAGGCTCAGTTATGGTCCCTGATGGCAGAGGATGATGTCAAATACAAATGGGACACCTGACTTCTAATGGAAGGAGGTACACAGGGAATTTGAGATTCTTGAGGCAGGGAGTCTTATAAGTTTAGGTATTTACCATTTTTTTTCTTCTGAGACTCAGAAGCAGGGTTATGAGGGATGCCCCCTGATTTGTCTTGTTGGGGATCAGAGGGCATCTGCAGTGGCCTCAAAGTGTGAGTTTCCTGCTGGAATTGACTTGAATTAAGGTTTTCTTTTTATTTTTTAAAGAAATGCATTGCTGGTTAGAATGCTGAAGTCTAGGGCCACTCTTCCTGTCTACCTGGAAACTGGGAGAGTACTTTTCTTTGGGGTTTAAACAAGGAAAGCACTTTTATCTCTGTCATGCTGAAGTCCTGAAGGAACTGCCTAGAGTTAGGGAAGGGCTTGAGTGTTCACGGACACAAGCTCCTTCCAGCCTGTTGTTCCCATTCTTAAGGTGTGGCTTTCTGTCCAAGATGGCAGCACCTTGGTTTAGAAATCAGGTTGGAGGATACAAGAAATGGGTGTAAACAGCAAGTTCTAGATTTCTTTTATTTTTTATTATTTTTTCCAGTTTTCTTTTAAATGAGCCCCAGAAGTTGTCACACAACACTCAGCCAGAGTATAGAGCCATGGCCAAAACTAGCTGCAAGGGAGGCTGGGGCATGTAGGTTTTATTTGGGGGAGGGCACATGTGTCTATGGGACAGTTTAATGGAACCTGGATGAATACATTAAGGACACCTTGACTTGAACAAAAAAGACAGTGGGATCAACTTGTAGCACTTTTGATTCATGTAATGTGCATCTATTGCTTGCAGTGTGTTTGTCACTATTCCTACTAAGCATCACCCATATATTATGTCATTCATTCTTTTTTTTTCCCCTTAGGCAAAATGGATTTATATTTTAACATCTGGAACAATAGTATTGATTATATTTCAATTATCTAATTATTTGGTTTGATCCGGACTTAGAATAAGTGAACTGATTTATCTAACATGACCATAGGTGTCCATTAGTCTACTATGCCCTCAAGCAGATGAGTGATATGGCAATTTTGAAAAGCATAAGAGAGAGACAGCAACATTTTTTTTCTATTATGATCATTTTTTGAGAATGAGTCACAATAAGTCATTCATTCTTTGAAACAATCTGTAGAGCAGTTACAAGAGGCATCTCCGTTTTATAGATGGACAAGACAGCACAAGTAACTGAGGTGAGGTGATACAGCCAGAAAGTGGCCGGGCCAGAGTCAGAACTCAGGTAGCCTCCCTGTAGGGTCTGTGTGCTTAGCTCCTCACTATTGTGTCTGTGCCCGCATGAGCTGCTGCATATGATTCACCTTCTGCCACTTCTCAGCAAGGATGCCAACTCCAGGAGTCAGAGAAGGGACTCAGTTGGCTGGCTTCCAGCATCCCTGGTCTAAAGAGGATGTGCCTCGGTGGTGCCAGCCACTCCAGGAGTGGGCACACGGGTTGTCCAGGGTCACACAGCAGCACTGGATGCTGCTTCTGAACTCACGGTGGGAGAGACTGGGGACTTTGCTTACATTCAAAGGCAGATAGAAGGAGTTAGGGTAGGTTGGGGTGACCCACAGAAAAAGTGACAGACTGTCCAGTGGATGAGCAGCTGGCTCAAGGTGGATAGGCCCACCATAAAGAATGGGGATTTCCCTGGCTAGAACCAGTGGACTGTGGCCCCTGCTCTCTCCCTAGAGAGAGTGTGTAAGGTCAGACCCATGAGAATCTAGATTGAAATATGGAGACAGTCGCTTCTCAGGCTGCTCATGCACTGGCTCTTAACTTCTCGGTGGTCTGGGAGGGAGAGAGAACTTTGCCTGGCAGGAGAGGATCTGTCCACACAATGGAGGACCTGGGGGAACGAAGACAGTTGTCTAGACCAAGGAGTCAAAAAAGCTGAAGAGGACCAAGCTCTTTCCCATGGGTTCTAGGCAGAGTGGCCAGACTATTCTGTCCTCTTTTTCAAGGTACAGTGATTGCCTTGAGGTTCCTCAGCTGAGATGAGAAACCGATATCCAGGTTGGACAAGCATCCCTGCACGTCTCTCCCTAGAAGCCCATGGGATAAGCACTCAACATTCTCGCAGGGTGCTGGGTATTACCTGCTTCAGAGCACAGGAAGGGTAAAGGAGGGTTCTGTCTCAGACAGGTCCGAGAGTCACACAGAGGCCACACAGCCGTACAGAGCCACACAGAGGAGAAGCTGGAGGAAAGGGATTGATGGCTGGGAGCCTTGGGCCTGACTCCTGAGGGTAGATTCATAGACAGCACTGCTTGTAGGTATCCCTAAGACATTGGAGCGTCTTTCCAATGCCTGGGATCAGAAAAGCAACCCTACACCATGTCCAGGGTGCTTTATGGGGTGCTCTTTTCCCTGGTAAGGGGTGATCACACTATTGTATGCAGGCTTCTTACATACCATGGGCAAATGATTTTTTTTTTTTTTTTTGGTACCAGGGATCAAATTCTCGACCTCATGCTTGCCAGGCAGGTGCTTATACCACTGAGCTAAGTCCCCAGCCCCTGGCAAATGATTTTTTAAAAATTTTATTTTAAAGAGAATAAAACCTAACAAAATAAAACAGCATAAAGCCAATCAAACAAAACAGTGAAAGTAGTACAGAACTTCAAAACAGGATACCATGTCTTGTTATCTTCAAAATAGTTGTCCATGCCATCAGACATAGTAAAACCAAATAAAACAAAACAGAATAAAACCAATAAAAACAGAACATTGAATAAAACAAAGCAATAAATTGGAACAAAACAAAACAGAACAATATTGGATTTCAAAATCAAGACAGAAGGAAATCCCCCATATTTGCTATATTGCATGCTCTTATCCTTCTAATAAATGCTCAGACTACCGGCCTTAGGCCTACAAAGTCAATCAAACAATACAAACATTTAGTTGTTTTTGTACCTCAATTGCTATCAACTCAACCTGTGCTCCAAATCAGCCAGTTGCTTGTGGGAGTGGGGTTGAGGGGTGGTGTTCTTGATTCTCAGCCTGTGCTCCAGTTGGTTCACAGGAAGGGCAAATTGGCTTGTCTCTCTTCCTGGGCCTCCCATGGTTTGCACAGCTCATGGGAAAGGCACATTGGCTTCTTCTTGTACTCCTCCCAGACCCAGCATGGCCTCTGATGGTTCATAGGAAGGGTGAACTGGCTCGTCTCTCTTCCTGGGCCCTGCATGGTTTGGGCCATGGGCATATGATCTTCCAGGATGATTTTCAGGCAAGGGTATGCACGGAGCTGTCATTTATGCTACAGAGGGGGCATATCTGTCAAAAGGCATTAAGGTAGTGGTGCAAAGATATTTTGTAGGTAGCCCAGTCAAGAGAGATAACAGGAAAACGTGGACTTGAGATTTCAAGGGGTGTCGAGAATCAACAGGACTTCAACACTGATTGGATGTGACCAGGGGAATATGACATGGGACACATTTTCAGCCTGAAGGAGGAAGAAACAACCATAATCCCAGGTACCTAAGTGTGAGGTTGGTGGCCACTGCCAGTGGGAATTTTCTGAAGGGAAGCCCCACGTCATAAACCATGGCCTGGTTTATAAAAGTTTTCAGAGAGAGTCAGGGAGTGAGTAGTTTTTCGGGGAGAGGATGGAGTCAGGGCAGCAGGGAACCCAGTGAGTTCCCTGTATTGTGGAGCCCTGTATTTGAGTCTTTGGAGCTCTGGGGCCGGACTATAAGGCCAAGGCCTCCTACTGGAGTCTGAGCCTGAGGTTTCAGGCCTCAGCCAGCAGTATGCCTGGTTTTCAGGCTGGTGCTGGAAGCTGCCTGGGTCCTGGCACAGCCTCTCCTAGGAACTCCTCAGTCCCAGAGACTAGAATTCCCTGCTCTGCAGACCATGAACCTTGGCTAACCGAGTAGAGGCCCTGCCAGTCAGCTTCTCCTCAAACCTTAGTTCTGATAGAAATCATGTCCCCTCTCCTGTGACCTACCTTATTCTTTGCCTGGGTTCTGAGCTCACTGCTGGACTGGCAGGCAATTCCTGGGGAAGAGGAATTACCTCAGAACAACTTAGCTTCCTCCTGAACATGAGAAAGCAGAAATCGGAGGTGGTCCTGTTGGGCTATGAGCCCTGGGGCCAGAACACCTCATCTCCAATACTCCCATTTTACAGGAAACACCAAAGCCCCAAAAAGACAAGATTTACAGTCACCAGCTGAGAACAACCCTGACCGGAAACTGGCCCTTGGAGGGACTAGTGAATGAGTCACGCTGGGGTTCTTCTTCCGTGCAGAGCTCCACCACTACCCCCACCCCCAGGCTCTTCCCCAACTTCAGAACAGGGCTGTGCGTTTCCTGGGCAGCAAGGGCTGTGTGTTTACTGGGTGGTGGACTCAACTTGCCCTCTGGGTTCTGCTTCTGGCCTTTCCACCCTACAAGAATTGGGGCTCAGGGTTAGGGATATAGCTCAGTGGCACAGTGCCTGCCTGGCAAGTGCAAGGTCCTGAGTTTAATTCCTGGTACAAAAAAGAAAAGAAAAGAAAAGAAAAAAAAAAGAAAAGAAAAGAAAAGAAAAAAGAATTGGGGCTCCAATTCAGGAAGCAGGTGATTCCCTCTTCTCCAAGCCCCCAAATCCACAGAAATGTCTTTTTCTTTCTTATGTATTCCAACAATATGTGTCTCTGAAGTCAGATTCCCCAGGTTCAGATCTTTATCAGTTACAAAATCTGTAACTTTAGGTAAATTCTTTTTTCTTTTCAAATTCATTTTATTCAAACATAAAAAGAAAGAAAGAAAAAAATAAAAACAAAAACAACCACAATAGAATTTTAAAGCCTATCAATCAGGGGGTGACAATGATACATACATTGTGCATTGTCAGAAATGTCTTTTAGACAAACAGCAGGGGATTTTCTTTTTTTAGTGCCTGGCTCTGCCCCGGAGGCTTGAAAGGAACTCCGATGCAGGCAGACTTAGACGATTGAGCTGCCACTGCTGTAATCATCAGTCTGATTACCACTTGCCCCCATGTAGGAGATTTTAGTGGACCTTGAAATAGGGACGCAGGCATCCCATCTGATTCCTTTTGGGAGTGGCCCCAGAGGTCTTTCCCAGAGCTGAGAAATACCCATCTCTGATGCCCAGGGTTTCTCCCCTAGTGGCCAGCAGGTGGCGCTGAGCCCCCAGTTTTGCAGTCTCAAATTCTGGCTCTGCAACTTGACTCGGCTTTGCCCCATGGGGCGGGCGGGCAGGGGTGGGGTGGTGGGGGGTGGGGGTGGGGCTGGACTGTAGCCCCTAACTGTGCAAGCTTCCTTTTCCTTTTGCAGCCCTCTTTCTGCTTCTGTGGTGGCATCCAGTGGGATGGATGTCCGAGGACGGGCAGAGCCAGGCCTTAGACCTCTGAATGTGAGTTTGTGCCATGCCCCTTGCTGTAGCTCCTTGTTGTCCCAAGAGCCCTTTCAGTTGGCCTGCTGATTTTTCTTTCTTTCTTTTTAAAATCTGTAAATACACAACTTTTTAATTCTTCATTATTTCTATCGAGTGACAGAGCTAGGATATAGTTTATTTACGTCCGCCAATGGACATTTCAAATGGTTGTTTCAAATCCTTCACTAATACAAGTTATCACAAAGCCCAGATATCTGTAGGGTAAATTTCTAGGTGGAATTTCTGGGATAAAGAGAATGAACACTTATAATTTTGAGACACTGCAATATTAACCTCCATGGGAATTGTACCAACTCAGATTGTTCTAGTACTATGACTTCTATTCTCCTGACCGCAGATCACTGCTGGCTGTGGATTTCCCCCCACTGCTGGAAGGTAGAAAGAATATCACCTTTGGTGCCATACTAACATGTGTTTCTATCATTTACAAGTACGGCTGACCATTTTTTTAAATGTTCAGAAGTCATATGTATTTTCCCACTACTTATATCCTTTGCCCATTTTTAATGCAACCATTGATCTTACTGATATGTGGTAGCCCTTTTAAATCTTGATCGTTACTCTGCTTAATCTGTCATATAAATTTCCAACATTTTCCCCAGCTTTGTATTTATTTTTTGAATTTGTTTTTGTGAATTTTTGTCATGCAGAAGTTTCTGTTTGGAAATTTATCAATGTTTTGGATCAACTTTACCAAGACCTTCCCTCTCTGAGATAATAACTCCACTCTCCTGTGATTTCTGCTAGTGTTTTTATGTTTTCATAGTTTGCTTTTGACCACATGCTGTTTGGGATTTATCTTTGTTCTAGGTGTAGGGGGTGGGCTCAATTTCATTTTTTCTCTAGTGGTTACTTTGTTGTCCCCAAATCACGTGTTCAACCATTGACTTGAGATGGCATCTTCATCCAATGCTATGTTCCCACGTGTGCAGCGTGTCTGTTTCCATTCTACACGTGACTTGTCTGTCTCGTGTTTGTGTCACACAGTTGAGGCTTCATGAGTTAACAACATATGAAGTCACTTTTCTCAGCGCATGTCTTGTTATTCTTCCTCTTCTTGCTAATTTTTTTTTTTTGTAGCAGGAATTGAATTCACAATCTTGTGCTTGTCGGACAGGTGCTTATGCCACTGAGCTACATCCCTCGCCTCCTGCTCATTCTTAACCCCACAATCACTGAGGAAAAACACCGACCCTCGCAAGGCCATCAGAGAGCTCTGAACATGAACTCCGATGATGGCAGCATGCAGAGTAGAGCTCTGGCCCCTCTTAGTCCCTGTCCCTTGGTGCTGCTGAGGAAGAGACCGAGCAGACCCTGCTTGGTTTGCTGCACCCAGCTGTTCTCCATGGCCTGGACACTTCAGGGACCTCCATTTCTATGTGTCATCCTCTGTGTTGGGTGCAGTGTAGCATCAGCTCCCGTACCATCGGCCACCCCACAGTGGGGTGAAATAGGTATCCGTCATACAGATGAAAATGCCACGTCGGGGAAGGCCCACAAGGCTGCTGAACTAGCCGTGGCACAGCTGGCCCGCAACCCATGCCTTTCTGACTCACGTATGTGTTTTAAGCCCTGCATCAGGCTTTCACCACAGCCTGGAAGAATCGCAGCTCTGAGGCAAAGTCCCAAGTCTGGGACTCTCCTGCATGCTCTATGGCACTGGGGCACTTGGTCCATCCACTCAGGG
Source organism: Dolichotis patagonum (assembly GCA_004027295.1). Lineage (NCBI taxonomy): Eukaryota > Metazoa > Chordata > Mammalia > Rodentia > Caviidae > Dolichotis > Dolichotis patagonum. The sequence goes on along the minus strand of PVJX010023856.1, from coordinate 21,235 downwards.
CCCTGAACTGAGCCTGCAGTGACCGCAGAGAGCAGCCCAGGCCAACCTGAGGCAGTGCCGTGGAGCAGGGAGCAGGGAGCAAGACTGGGGTTGGGTGGGGACCAGCAGTGAGAACCAAGCCCCCAGGGTTCCCCCCGGGGGAGCTGTCTGGTTGCCCTTCTCCTGCTCTTCTTCCTCCTCTGCCTTTCCAGCCTTTCCCTGCTCATCCTGCAGCGACTCTCTCCCTTTCCAGTTTTGTCTCTGCATCGCCTTCCCATTCGGTCTCCTGCTCCCTTTTCCCTTGTCTGTCTCTGCTGCCCTGTCAGCCTGTCTTTCTTTTCGCATCTCTGTCTCTCACCAACAGAATCAGAGTTAAGTGACAAAAGAAGAATGGTCCCCTCCTGCCAGGGTTATTAAAATCATGTTCTACAATTGAGCCGCCAGAAGAGCCCCGGCTAATGACAGATGATGAGGCCACAGCGTCCCCGCAGCTAGGAGTGAGGAGATAGACCGGGCTGCGGGATTACCACCAATTACTCAGGGCAGAGACGGAGACGGAGCAGCTCGTCTCTTCCCCTGCAGATCAGCCCTCTCAGCTCTCTCCAGGGAGATAAGATCTCACTGTGCACAGAGGGACTCTGGACGGCTGCTGGGCTTGGGGAGGAGCCCAGGCATCCCTTGCCTCTTCCAGGATTATGGCAATTTACTGAGGGCTCCCCATCTCTTCACAGCAGCCCCCAAGGAAGGCGACGCTGAATTTAGAGCCCTGTGGAGATCAGAGCTCAGAGAAGTTAGGTAACTTACCAAGGTCACACTGTCAGTATCAGTAAGTACTTGAACTCCAAACTGTAATATCTTTTGTTCCCCTCCTAATATCTTTTATATGATAAGTGATCTTCTCTCCATCAAAAAAAAAAATTGGAAAAGGAAAGGTTTGTTTGCCAGGAAATGAAAGTCCCAATCGACCTAGTTTTAATCTTACTGGGACTTCATTAAGAGTAAGCAAGAACATTGCAACAAAGTAGATTTGAGTTAGACATTAGGAAGGACTTCCTGGAGGAGTGGGTTCTAAGGTAGATGCCTGAGAGCTCATGCTTTCACCTTCTTTGATGGCCTTTGGGAACCAGTCTTCTAGAGCAAGACAAGCTGCTGGCTCTATAGAGCAAGAATGTGTGGAGTCAGGGCGACTTGTCAGCTAAGCTGCAGAAACCATAAGAGGCTGGTTGCTTAGATCTGGCCCAAGACCTAGAGCGAAGGGAGTCAGTCAAGGTTCCATGCGGAGAGAAGCCCCTGGTACCCTGGCTCCAGCCAGGTTGTTCCCATTCCCAGCTGCCAGGAGGCTGATGGGGGGACTCAGCATCCCAGGGCTGGGGGCACCCTATGCAGTTTCCCACCCAGCCCCATTCTGACTGCTCATTCCGCAGCTTCCCATCTTGGAGTGGGGACTTGTGCCAGCACCACAGTTTGTGCAGGACAAATGAGTATCTCTTCCCCATCTGGAGTCTATTATTTTTCAGTTTTTCCTGGTCAGAAAGCACAAGATGAACGTCTGGAGGAAAAACATATATAATCTTTGAGAAAATTGAAAATATGTATCATTGTTTGGGGCTGGGGGCTCTGGGGACCAGTTCTCTCTGGCTCGTTGCTCGGGGACTGGCATGGTCCATCTTTGCACACTTGACTGCTCGCACCACTGGGCTGCGAGGGAGGGGCGGGGGAGCTCCCTCTCCACCTTGGGACTCATCCAGGACCTGGTCTCTAGGCGGTGTGTGTGTGTGTGTGTGTGTGTGTGTGTGTGTATTAGAGAGCCGGAGACACGCTAGCTGAAGGGCAGGGAGCGGGGAAGATCCTAATCCCTTCCCTGAGGACTTGGGGCTTTTCTGAATATTTTTGGGACCTTGGGATTGTTCTGTGTAGGAGAAAACACCCTGCTTTGCCATACCGGCTGGGCTGTATTTAGGCTTCACTGCGTCCCAGCTATTCTTCCCAGCAGTTCCGTGAACTCTGAGGACCTGGCAGCTCCTCCACTCCTTACACTACCCGCCGTGTCCAGGGACAGGTACATGCATTTTGTAGATCAGGTAATAAAGGGTATTAGACAGCTTTCCCGTGGCTGGGGCAAAATACTTGACTCCCACAATTTAAGGAAGAGAGTTTATTTTAGTTCATCTTGAGTCTATCACCAGTCAGCTCCAAGGCAGAAATGCTGTGTTGGAAGGGCATGGCTGAGGAAAGCTGGATATACCATGGCAGCCAGGAGGCAAGAGAGGGAGAGAGAGGAAAAAGGAGAGAGAGGGAGAAAGAGGGAGAGAGGGAGAGAGGGAGAGGGAGAGAGAGAGAGAGAGAGAGAGAGAGAGAGAGAGAGAGAGAGAGAAGGAAAGCCAGGGATAAGAAGACACCTTTTCCACCAACCAGGCCCTACCTCCTAATAGTACATTCAGCTATAAAATCATTAATGAATCAGTCTACTGATAAGTACAGCATCTTTGTGATCCAAATACTTTCCAAAAGCCCTACCTCTGACACATGAGACTTTTGGGGGGACATTCTAAGTCTAAATCATAGCAAATAGGTACAGAGAGCTCAGGAAATATGTCCCAAGTTCACATAGTGGGGAAAAGATAGAACCATTCCAACTCAAGTAGTTGAATTTCAGGGCTCACTTATCCACTGTTACCCTCTGAAGATTTCCTTCACTGGAAAGGGCAGGGTGAGAGTCAGAGAGAGCCACAGGATGTGAGGGACTCTAATTAGCTCCCCATATGGGTCTGAGGGATTGAAATCTGTGTGTCTCTGTGTGTTTGATAGTGCTGTTTGTTTATCCATCCATCCATCCATCCATCCATCCATCCATCCCATCCACCCTCTCACATCCATTTGTACCATCCGTTGTAAGGTGTATGGTCACATGTAAGTGGAGTGTTTCCATGCATGTCTGTGTAACAGTACATCTGATCAAGCAAGATAGGTGTCAGTATATGTCTGGATGTCTGGACTTGAGACTCCTTCTACTTTGGCACCAGAGACCCTTCCCCCTCACCTGAAAAGCCATGTGAGGGAGGAAGAGGCCCTGGGCTCTAGCTCCCCTTGGAATCCAGCAGAGAGTTAATTAAATCCCTTTCCCAACAAGTGTGGTAATTAGAGCTAATGGTTCAGCTTCAACTCAGCAGCTGAAGAGGCTCCTGCTGTATGTGTGTGTGTGTGTGTGTGTGTATGTGTATGTGTGTGTGTGTGTGTAGATGGGTGTAGCAGGGACTTAGCTCCAGAAACTCATGGGAGATGGGAAGGGGCTTTTGAGAGCTCCCTACCCTTCTCTGGCTCTTTGTTCCCTGATCTTCAGGGGTCCAAGAGGCTGGGAAGCTGGGCCCCTGCAAGGCTGCCTGGTAAAGGCCTGGCTGTGGCACCCTTGCCTTGAGAACTGGCTCTCTGGGTCTGTGTGTGACTGACTGTGCTGCTGAGTGCAGCACAGGGTGCCTGCAGGTACGAGGGATGCTGTGCCTTGCTGTGTGCCTATGAATGACCACATATGAAACATTGGTGTGTGTGGTACTCCCTGGAGTTGTGCAATGGGGTGGCTGTGATCCTGGGGACCTGAGTCTGTGTGTCCATGACATGTGCATGACTGTGTGGGTCTGGGAGTCCTCTGTATATCTCTGGGTGAGTGTATGCCTGTTTGTGTAGAACAAAAGGCAAGGAGCAGCAGGGCTCCTGACTTCCAGGGCCTGACTGACACCCCTTGCAAATAAATGTGACAATGAAATATAGTCCTGGCATTGCTGTGGAAGCTTCAGGCAGGCGACAGAGAATAGGTGTAAACTGTTCCCTGGGGAGCCACATGCTGAGTGACAGCCAAACTCACTTCTCACTGCAGAGCTGGTGCGGCCTGGGGCTGGTGCTGCTTATCCTGACCCTCACTGTGGGAGACTCTGCAGCCCAGGGGTCCTCCCTGCACGTGTCTCATCACTGTCTTCAGGAAGGAGAAGCCCACTCCCCCAGTCGCATGCCCTCTGATGGACACCCTGAGTTCAGGGCCATGCCCTCTCCCAACCCCCCAAGTGGGCTTCCCAAGGCCAAGGCCATGTCTTCTTCCTCAGACTGCCCTCTCTGAGGTTCGGGCCAGGTCTCCTCCCTCGGTTTGGGTTTCCTGAAATCAGGACCAAGTGTTTCCCTTCAGAGTGGGCTCCTGGCTCCTTGACACTGAGGTCATGTTTCCCCTCTCCATTTGGTTATCGGAGGACAGGGCCATGTCTTTCCCTTCTGACTGGTGCTCCAGAGGGCACAGGTGTGCTTCCATCCCTGATCTGTGCTCCTTACGTGTGAGCATGTTTTCCTTGAGATAGGGAAACACCGTAGGGGGTCCAGGCACGAAGCCAGGTGTGCCCCAAGCACCCTCCAGCCTACCGTCTGGCTGTACATGTATGCTCATGAACACTGTCAGGCTGCACAGGCACAGACCCATGTGTAGGTCTGGAGCTAAAGACAAAGTTCTACTGAGCACTGGCCATGGAGACGGGTCCTTGTGAGACACGGTCTCACTATGCAGTTCAGGCTGGCCTTGAGCTCACTTTGAGCCCAGGCTGGTCTCAGACTTACAACGATCCTTCTGCCTCAGCCTCCCAAGTGCAAGGATTACAGGTGTGTGCCAACATGCCCGGCTCTTATTTATTTATTTGCATCTTTATTTTGCAATCTGTCATTAGGCTTTCCCATTTTCTCCTCAGAGAAGAAGAAAGACAAGCAAAGGAGAAGTTGGGTTCAAAGGGGAGAGTATCTGTGAGATTTGCTCCGCTTCCTCTTTTCCCCAAATAGATTTAGCGCCCAGCACAAGTTTAGGGTCACACATCGTGTCAGCAGGGTCGGGCCACCGTCATCCTGTCGAGGGAGGAGAACCCAGTGGAGTTCTACATTGTTCCAACACGCCGGAGGCTGTTCACCTTGGAGACCTGCTGGGAATGTGGGTACAACATGGTGCGAGACTTATACCCTCTGCTCTGGGTTTTCAAGGGCCAGTGAGAGCTCACTGGACCCCTCTGGAACTGCGATGCTTTCAGGCAGACTTGGGTTTAAATCTCACATCTGCTGCCAGCAGTGGCCTCAGTGAAGGAAACAGGCTCTACAAAGTCAGGAGCTACTTCCGGCTCCACCAGGGCCAGCTGGAAGGAAACACCTGTTCATTTAATGTCAAAAGTTGCTCCCTGAGCTACCTCCCTCCCAGGGCACTTGTACTAATCCAGTAGCCCAGGGGGTACCTGGTTAAATTCTCCCCTGACTACAGAGCTAGCTGTGGTGGCTGTGTGTGGAGGCCATGGTGAGGATGGGGAGAAGGGCCCTAAAGCACTAGCTCCGCGCCTGTGTGCCTGGCTTGTGACGAGCCAGATACCACGGGACCACACATCATCTCTGGAGGGGACTTCTGCTTGCTGGCGAAAGGACACTTCTGGGTTTTAAAGCTTCCTGGGGGACATTTTGTTTCTTTGTTGTATATTTGGATGTGTGTATGTTAGAGAGAGATAGAGAGAGAGAGAGAGAGAGAGAGAGCGCGAGGGAGAGAGAAACAGCTCTCCAAAAGCAGAGGGCTACGGTAGGAAGGAATGTAATGGAGTGTAATGGTGTAATGGAGAGGGTCCTCCCTTTTCTTCTTCCTCAGGCTGAGTCCTCTGCAGAGATGTCACCACTTCTACTGTCCTTCCTGGGACTGCTCCTGCTTCTCTCTGTGCACTGCAGTCCCAGGTCATACTAGAGCCTGTACATACAGGGAAACTTTGACTCTCTCTCTCTCTCTCTCTCTCTCTCTCTCTCTCTCTCTCCCTCTCTCTCTTCCAAGTTCTCCAAGGGTGATGGCTGGGAACATAGCTCATCTCTGCTCCCCTGGACAGTGGGACACCCCTGTATGGAGTCTGCGTGTCTATAAATCCTAGGGGGCATTCTTCAATATGACATCCCTAAAGCCTGGCACATAAAATCTGCCCAATGAGTATTTCTTTCATGACTGTGTTAGGATACCAGGATGCATCCTCCCAAAGTGTAGTGTTTAGCATTGTGTGTGGAGGGACAAAAATTAAGACTGAGGTGGCACTTGGCTGGCAACCGTTCTGGAGCCTTTGTCAGGAGAGCTGAAGGTTCTCATGGGCTCGATTTTAGTCTCTTTCTACCAAGTCTGTCCTCAGCTCAGCTCTGGCCATGAGAGAGAAAATTTTCAGTGTGACTTTCACTCTTCTTCCTGAAGGTTCTTTTAATTAATTAATTAATTAATTTATTTATTTTTAGATGCTGAGGATAGAACCCAAGGCCCCTGTGCATGCTAGGCAAATGCCCCGAAACCAAGAGCCCAAGAGCCCAGTCTTTAATCTTCCAAACAGGCCATCAGTTAACCTTTGGTGCCCTGAGGCCAACTCAAAAATTCCCAAATTTTACAATTGCATGCCAGACCTTGTGAAACTGACATTTCCACCTTTTGCAACCACTAGCTTGTTTCCAGACAAAGGTAAAAATTATGCCCTGGACCAGAAGCCTCTGGGTTTAACAGAGGCGCTTGTTCTGGCCAATTTAATTGGAACAAAGGAAAGTCATTATGCAGATGTCTGATCCTTCAAAACTACTGCTTCCTGCGAAGAGAATGGGGGCAGGGAGCCATGTTTGAAAGTGTCTGCCTACGCCTAGGTTGCTGCTAATTTCATTTTAATATTAGGCCATTGTATGATGACTAATTATATACCTCAACAGAGCCAGTGACAGACGGAATGAAGGCACACATGGGGAGGTGTAGAGCAGAGGGGTTGAGAGCTTCAGTCATGCTCCTTTGGGCGAAGGAGACCTCAGGAACTGACCCAGCCCCTCCACACTTCAGTTCCCACCTCTGAAGGTAAGAGTGGTCCACAATTACTGCGTTCCTGTGAACATGAAATGAGATTATGCATGACAGATGCTAAATTCATTGTTAGGCAAATATTGGGAGGTATTGTTACATTCAGGAGGCTACATGCATGTGTGTGTATGTGTGACAGATGCTTGTGCATGTGTATGTGTGCACAAATGATGGGCATCTGTGTGTACATTATAGACACTTGTATGTGTGTGCATTATCTTGTATGCAGTGTACATGTGAAAGGTGCTTGTGTGTGGGTGTGTACGTGATGAACGCCAGCGTATGTGTAAGTGGTAGACATCTGTGTGTATGTGCATGTGTATGTTTATGTGATGGACACATTGTACATGTGTAGGTGATTGACACTTCTCTGTGTGCATGTGTATGTGGTGGGCACTGCTGTATGTGTGTGTATAATGGATACCTTTGTGTGTGTGTTTTGTGAATACTGTGTGCACGTGTGTGGTGGACATCCAGGTATGTGTATGTGATGGAAGTTGCATATGTGTGTGCTGTGGTGGATGCCGTGTGGATATCAGATGAGCACCTCTGTATGGGTGTATATGATGTGTGTAAGCACCCATGTGTATATGTGTGATGAGCACTGATTATGGTTTGTGCTTTGGCTTCCGGACATGTCAAAATGTGTGTATTTTCAAAAGACAAACTTACCACAGATTAAGTTGACAGAGTTGTTTCTTTCCTGTCTTCCTCCCTCTCTCTCCCTCCCTTCCTTCTCTCATCTACCTCGTCTTCCTCCTCTCTCCACAGTACTGGAGACTGAACCTAGGGATCTCTATCTCTGAGATATATCCTCAGCCTCTTTAAAAATATTTTATTTTGAAACATGGTTTCACTCAATTGTGCAGGCCGGCCTGAACTTGCAATCCTCCTGCCTCAGTCTCTCAAGTAGCTGGGATTACAGGTATGCTATCACTGTACCAGCTTAGTTTGGAGATACTAATTGGGCTTCCAGAGTTATTAATTGGCTTCTGTTCATGATTCAGAACCGGACAGCACTGTATTCTGTGGGATGGAATGAGTGTTGCTATGAACTGGGCAGAGGAGGTTGGCTTTAAACACAGAAAGGACTGAGGAGAGTAGGGACAGAACACAAAGGGCAGACTCATTGTTTCGGTTGCTTTTCTTATAAATATTAAAGCGAGGGGGCTTCCTTCTCATGTTGGCTTAAAGTGGTCTGTTGTTTGGGCATTTGACTCTTATCCCCACTCTCTGGATTTCTGGACAACTTTAACGTAAGTGACTCCATTTGAATTTGGTCTATTGGGCCTAATATGGGAGCTCAGTCTGAACCAGTGGCCTCCTAGGAATTTTATTTCATAATGCAGAAATGTGAAAGGTAAGAAAAAAAGCACTTAACAAGGAACTGGGTCCTGTGAGTGTGGACCCCATCTCTACCATATATATACGTATGTGACATGGGACAGGACATTTTACTTATTTCCTCACCTATAAAATAGTGCTTACTATGTGCCAGGATAACGACCCTCATCCTGGCCACCCACAGGGTTGGTTTTGGATTTAAAGGTTATGTTATGTGTGGTACTTAGTCCTGGGCACATAGGAGGGGAGGTCCCTGGGGATGCACACGTGTGAGCAGTGCACAGTGTCTTTAACTATTCAAAGCAGGGCTGAATGAACACACACACGTGTGTACCAACAACTTTCCCCTTCTGGTTAGCCACAGATATCCACACTCATGGCCAGATCTATGGCTTCATTCCACACAAATGCATGCGAGTCAGTGCACGCTCATTTACATATCCCTTGCTGGTGTTTGCACACACACACACACACACACACACACATTCTGACATTATTCCTTGTTTCTTTTTTTTGGTACCGGGGATCGAGCTCACGACCTCGCGCTTGCAAAGCAGGCACTTAAGCCACTGAGCTAAATCCCCGGCCCCATTATTCCTTGTTTCATCCACATACTCATATCTGCTCACTGGTACTGGCGTGTGCACCCTTGCAACTGACAAACCTAAAACATGTGCTCCTCCCTGGGTGGCCACTGGTAAGTGGCCAGTCTGTTTGCTGGCAAAGACTGCCACAGCAAATACCACAGAGCTGGTGGCTTAAACCACAGAGATGGTTCCTCAGGATTCCTCAGCATTCTGGAGCCTAGAAATCCAAGACCAATGTAATAGCAGGGCTGATTTATTTTATTTTAGCTTTTGTAGTACTAGGAGTTGGATGCAGAATTTCTCAAATGCTAGGAAATTGCTCTATCATGGAGCCACACCCCTGTTCCAGCAGGGCTGACCTTTTCTGGGTCTTCTCTCTGGTTGGTAGATCTGTCCTCTCCTGGTCTTCACTCTGTGCATGTCTCTGTCCAAATATCCCTTTTAGGACACAGTCCTACTGGATGAGGGCCCAATCTAGTAGTATGATTTTGACTTAGTCACTGATTTAAGACCCTATCTCTAAAAACAGTCACATTTGGAAGGACTGGTGGTTAGAATTTCAGTGTGTGACTTTTATAGGGACACAGTTCAGCCCATGTCACTAGGAGACATAGAAAGCCTTTAGTGGAAGGTTTTCAGAGGGCACCTTGACCAGCCTGCTTCAATTTCTTCATCTGTGAATTGAGGATAACAGTGGCCAATGTGTCACAGGGCTGTCCTGAAGAGTCACCTGGCTCACCTGGGTAATTGCTTTAGGTAGTGCCTGCCATATGCTAAGTGCTCAACAAGTATGAGCTGTTTTTATGACCTTTTGGCATTTTATATTATTGGGAGTTTTATGATTGCTTTGATTCTGAGTCCCTGATGCTACATCTGGAATGCATCGTGGCCCAGGCAGCTGGGGACTGTGAGTGACATCAAGCCTCTGAGGTAGGCTTCTTGCTCAGCACCAAAGTGATTAGGAAAGTGGGCCCACATCTGTGCCCCATAGATGACCTTGAACTCATAGCATTTAGACTCCCCAAGCACAAACCTGAGCACAAACTCTTTCTCTCTAACTCCCCAAAAGCACTTGCCAGGTTCACCGAGTGATAGGGGCCTCATCCCTTCCCAGAGTGACTTTGATAGACTGTTTCCTTTTGCCCTCTGTTCCTATTTCTAAATGATTCCCCTTTAACTTTAGGCCTCTGATAATTCCGTCCAGCCATGTCCTTAGCCTATACTGCACAAGCAAGGCAGACTTTTAAAGTAAATATTCATAGCTCTATTATTTTCTTGATTTAAAATGTAACACACAGCCATTAAAAAAATCCAGACAATACAGAAAAATAAGAAGAAACTACCCATTGTCCCAGCAACCAGAGATAACTGGTTAACGTTCTTTAATTTAATTTTTGAATTGGCAATACATTCACAGGGTTCAAAATTAAAAATTATAAGAGGGTATTACATATTCAGTGAAAAATTTCCCTCCCACAGCTCTACCCTCTAGTCTCCATTCTCCTCCCCGTAGATGAAAAAATAAATCACAAATTTCTTATGTGTATTTCTAGGAAAATCTACAAGGCTATTTTAAGATATTACATGGCTCTTTGAAAGGATTTAAAGAGTGTTTAAAGACACACACATTCTTTCTCTCTCTCTCTCTCTCTCTCTCTCTCTCTCTCTCTCTCTCTCTCTGTTTTCTCCCTATCCCTCACTTCTATTTACTGCTTTGTTTGCTAAATAGCATGTGATGGAATTCAGTTTTCAAAGGGCAAGTTTTATTTACTCTTTCCTGTTACACTTGGTCTTCTTGTTTAGGACTGAACAGTGCACTGTTCAGGTCTTTGGGGTCATTTGACAACCTTTTTTTTTTTCTTCCTTCCAGTACTGGGGATTGAACACAGGGCCTTGCTCTTGCTAGGCTGGTGCTCTCCTACTGAACTACATCCTCAGGCTTTTTTACTTCATTTGAGACAAGGTCTTGCTAAACTGCTAAGTTGCCAAGGCTGGCCTTGAACTTGTGTTCTCCCTGCCTCAGCCTTGCAATTCACTGGGCTTACAGGCATGTACCACTGTTCCTGGCATTCCTCCAACATTCTTTTGTTGGCCCGTCCAGTTTTATGACACCTTGCCATCTCCAGATCTGTTTGTTATGCTCATGTGCAGTGACCCTCTCTGGTGAGGCCTGTGAACCATTTAATCAGCACGCAGTACAGTTTCAGCCAACACCTGACAGTATCTCAGCCAGCCCAGCCAGAACGTTAACCAGTTATCTCTGATAACTGATTTCTGACTTTACAGAAATCGGTGTCATACTCAGAAGAGCATCAGATGTGTTTGTGAAATATCTTTAGTGCTCTTGAATGTATCATCTCAGAGATACGAAACCATGCTAATAGACAGTAGCAGGACCAAACCTTCTTACGTGAACCACTGCGGGCTTCTGGTGACCTGTCTTTCTTCTGCTAACAAATGACCATGACTGAAAGATACTGACGTGGTGAGTGCCCCTCACTCGCTAGGTGTGGGTTTGCAATCTTTATGCAGTGATGTTGTTACACCATCAAACAGCCTATTTACCATCATCAGTTTACATTAAGGAAATGATCTCAGAGAGGTGAAGGGGCTTGCCCGAGGCCACAAGGCTTGTAGGAGGTAGAGCTGGGGCTTCCAGGGCCACCAGCCTCGTGTCTTCCCCATGTTGCCGGTGGGTGTTTCCATGTGCCGCAGGGCTCCACCAGGACTGGCACCGAGTTCCTGCCTTTGCACAGTTGCTTTCCTGTTGGCCTGCTTGTCACATGGTCTAGGGCTCTCGATGGGGTCTCTATTTCCCTGGGCTCTGGGCAGGGCTTCTTTCACTTGCTCTTCCCTTGTGAATTTCCGTAGCACTGTTTTATGGAGAGAGTTTTAATTCACTGCAATTGGCAGCAGCCAGAATAAGCTTGCTCATTACGGCTTCCTGGATTTACTGGGGAGGTGGGAACAGTGTGGCTAAGGGTAATGACGGAGGTTATAGGCTTGGGGGTGAAACCTGGATTCCAGCCAGGTCCCACCCTTATTGCTGTGTGTCCTTGGACAAGTTTTTCAGACTTTCTGGACCTCAGACTCCACTTCTTGAAAGTGAGAAGAACAAATAAGATGATGTGTGGAAGACAGTCCGGGTCAGGGAGGTGCTTTATGGGTGCACCATCCTCCTGACCGTGGTCACCCCAACCTGATTTGATGACTTAGCTACCTGGGCTGTCCTCTCCTCCATATGCCCAGCTAGTCCCTAGCCAATGGCATGTTTCAGTCCTGGGCTGGGTGCTGCAGGGTAGGGGTGAGGGAGTACAGAGATCAGCGGTCTTGGGTCAATTTGGAGGGCGAGGGTGAAGGTGGAAATGGAGCAGGTGAGCCCCTTCTGTCTTCCCCCTTGCCTCTGGTTGTCCCTTCTCTATCCGCCTCCAAGGAAATGGGGTTCTCTGGTCCCCCAGTGATTGTTCAAGCCTTTCTGGGTCTCTCCCATGGGAACACTAGCCTTAGGACCCTTCTTGGCTCAGGGTCACCTGGATGGGCTCCCTGTGTCCCTCCTCAGACCGGCCCCCCACCCTGCCTTGGTTACATCTCCTGTTAGACTGGTGCCTTCCAGTGACTGGGCTGTGTCTTCCTTCAGCTAAGGCTTCCCAGAACGGGGTCATCAAGGCTAACCCTCTGACTGGGCTATCCCAGGGCTGAGCTCTGTTGTTTCTGAGAATGAGAGGTTTTCAGAGAGAGGCTGCCTCCCCTGACCAGGGTCCCCCAAAGACCAGAGTTAGTTCTTCCCTTCTTTGGAAGCACCTTGTGGGTCAGAAATGCATCTCTCCCTTTGCCTTGGTGGCACTCAAAGATACAGAGTGTATTCCCCCTCTTTTCAACCCAGGCTTTTCCGGACAGGGCCTGTCTCCTTCATTAGCCCAGGTCCCTCCTAGCTGGACTGTCTCTTCCTTCATAGTGGGGCTCCTGGGCCCGGTGGTGTACTTTGAGGATGGGGCATTTGCTGCCCTGGCCAGGAGTTCAGTGCCAGACAAGTAATTGAATTCCTGCACATTAACAAGTCAATCATGGAGTCTTAATGAGTCCTGAGTAATCTCAGACATGCGTGTTAATTAAATAGCTGTCCTACTTCTAATCCACTGGAAGTTAATCATTGGAGAATTAGGAGGTGTCAGCCTGGGAACTTCATCAAGGCCGGGAGGATAGGGCTGGCCAGGGGAGCTTCGGAGCAGGGATGGAGTGAGGGGGTGCTCTGTCCTTAAACAGGATGGTGGCCTGTCAGAGGGATGGGAGTGCACAGCTGCAGGTTCCCAGCTTCCTCCAGCATCAGGGTTAGGGGTGTCCCCACTCAGTCTTTGCCAGTGTCAGTACCCTGGACAGAGCCCCTTACTCTGCTGTCCTCAATCTCCAGTCCAGGAGAGCACAGGAGGAGGCAATAATCACAACGTGCACAGCAGGTGGAGCTCTGAAGGGCTGCAAATGTGAGTCCTCTGCCTCCTTCTGGAATTTGACCGCTTCCCACCCTGCCACCAACTCTCCTCCCCTCTTCTCCTGCACCACTGTATACCCTGTTCCCATCTCCACCTGCACCTCCTCCCGAGCCTCTGTCTGGGGCCTTGGAGTGAGCAGTGTGTCCTGCTGGAGCCCTGGTTGACACACAGGCCAGCAAGATCCTGAGCCAGAGAGTTTGTGTGGCAGGGGGTGGGAACAGAGGTTGGGGCAATAGATACCCAATGGACCTCTAGATCTGGCACTTAGGTGGGCAGTGAGGAGGCAGCAGCAGCCCAGTCAGGCTGTGTCTGGGACCATATTCCAGATAAGCTAGGAGTGGAAATCTCACTTTCTCTGACTGGCATCAGGCCCTGGGGTGTTTCTAGGAAGCTGATTCTGGTGGCGTGATCTGGGACTTTGGATAGGTGCCAAGTCTCTAGGACAGCGCAGTCCTGGGTCAAGGTCTATATTGTACTGAGTTCTGGGTGGAGTTGGTTCTCTGTAGAAACAGAACCAACAATTCAAATTGGTTGTGTAGTCATAATCAATCGCTTTATAATAAATCTTTCCCTGTATGTAGTTACCTTCCCATAACTGTTGGAGATTGGTTCCAAGACACTCTGTGGATACTAAAACCCAGGGATTCTCAAATGTCTTATATAAAATGGCACATTATTTGCGTATAACCCATGGACATCATCCTGTAAACTTTGAGTCATCTCTAGATTGCTTCTAATTCCTAACACAATGTAACGCTATGTAAACAACTGTTGCAATGAATAGGGAATAACGACAAGGGAAAAATCTGCGGAATGTTTTTCCTGAGTACTCTCAATCTGTGGTTAGTTGAATCTGCAGACATGGAGGGCTAACTGTACACATGTTTAAAGAGATATATTATAAATAATTGACTTGTGCAATTCTGGAGGCTAAGAAATCCCAAGAGCTGCAGTCAGTGAGCCGGAGCCCCAGGACAGCTGATGGTATAGTTCCAGTCTGAAATCTGGCAGGTCTAAGACACACCCCCACCCCAGGATTTCAGTGGGAATCTGATAGCAGGAAAAAACCAACCTCCCCCTCCAAGGGAACACCTATTCCCTCTTTATCCTTGGAGAAGCAGCCTTTGTGTTTTATTCAGGTTTCAACTGATTGGATGTGGCTCACCCACTCTGGGGAAGCAATCAGCTTTTCTCAGTCTGATCCTGTGAGATGTGTTTAGTCTTCCTCTCATATCCTGGTTCAGAGCTTCTCGCATCCAAGGAATTGCTTAAGTGATAAATGCTTTTTGGGTGCTAATGAGATGTCTGGAGGCTGGGGGTTCCTGGATGGCTTCAGAAGGGGGGCTGGTTGCCAGGGAAACCGATCCTGTGATTAGAAGATTGGAACTTTCTGTCACACCTCCAGACCTCTGGGGAAGGGGGAGAGGCCAAAGGTTGAGTTGATTTAATCAATAACACCTAGATAATGAAACCTCCATGAAAGCTCACAGGCCAGGACATGGGGCTGAACACATAGAGGGCGGTGCACATGGGCAGAGGAAGGCTGGGAAGCATCTCTCTCCCTTCCTCTCATTCCTCACCTTATGCATTTCTTCCATCTGGCTTTTCATCTGTAACTTCTATAATATCCTTTGTGATAAATGGGTAAACTTTGTAAAGTGTTTTCTCGAGTTCTGTGAGCTGCTCCAGCAAATTCATCAAGCTTTAGAGAGAGGTCGCGGGAACTCCTGATTTATAGCTGCTGGTCCATCGGAGGCCCAGGCTACCATCTGCAGATTTCAAGTGGTATCTGAAGGGGGGGGGGCGTAGCTTCAAAGGACCAAGTTCTCCAGTCTGAGCCCTGTGGGATGTGAGCTACCTTCAGGCAGAAAGTGTCAGAACTGAATTCAGGCAGAGGACACCTGGCTTTGGAGCACTGATTGTGCATGGGCAAAGATTCTACACATTTTGGTGACCAGAGGTGAAATGTTCTGTGTTGAATGCTGTGCTGTGTGAGTAGGAAAAGCACTTTGGATTTTTTCTTTCCTATCTCACTTACTCTACCAAATCCAGTGTTAATTTCAGCCAAAAAACACACTCTGCTGCCTCTCTCATAATGTTTGACTACTCCAAGGTAGCCATGTTGTGAGGAAGCCCAAACTAGCACATGGAAGGACAAGTGCTGTGCAGCAGTCTTGAGACACTGGTGTGAGTGGGATCTTCTTGGTCTTCCAGCTTGACCTCCTTGTCAGCCAAATGCAGCCAGTAAATAGTCCCAGATGAATCTACTCAGAGCAGGAAAAGCACCTAGCTACATTGGAGTGTGGCTTTCTGGGACTTCTTCCAGGGCTTCTGCCATGTCCCATCTGGGGCATGGAGATCTCAACCAAGTGATTTTGGTACCACAGCAACCTACATTGTTGTGAGCATGTGTTTCCTTGCTCCTGAGGGTAAAGTCAGGGTACCTTTTCTGGACCTAGATAAGCTGAGGCCATATATACTGACCCATCCTGCCTGACCCCAGCTTTGAGGACTTTACTAGATGGGCATCCAACGTCTCCTTTCCTACTGACTCTGTTTTGTGATCCAGTTCTCACAGGAGAGTATGAAATTTCATGTTCAAAGCTATCCACAATCCACATACCTTCCCTGATGACTGGAATGCTCCAAAATAGCAAATGGGGGTCACTGCATGAACTCTGCTCACTTCTCAGAGTCCTTGAAGTCCACTCTGTGGTAATCCACCCTGGAGTTTGCTAGGGCTTTGTGGGATGAATGTTTTCTTCTGGGCTCCCAAGGTGTCCTGTGGCAACAGCTTTTACTGCCATTTTGTTTCTTGATCTTCTTGGTCCCAACTCTGACCTTGAGCTGACTCCCTTCTGTTAGAATTCTTAGCCAAGCTCTTTGCCTAAATGTTGGTAGAGACCCTTTCCTGTTCCCAAGGAGGTAGTAGAGGTCACTATTTTGCTAGAGCAGCTTGCTACCTTGAAAGCTTCTAAAATGGATGGTCCCCCATTCTGCAGGGTTTTCTACAGGGCCTGGTCTACACTGTTGAGTGCACCCTTGTTTGAATTTGGTTTGTCCTAGTAGATGGCTGTCAGCACTGCCCTATGTCTCTAGGGCAGCCCTTGGCTTCTGCGTACTCTGGGCCCATGCAGGGTGGTAAGTGTGCCCTCTTGGAAAGGGCTCCCAGTGATGCTGAGGTGGGCGGATTGTGAACCCCTGGCCAATGGTTTCTAGAGTCCATGTCCCTGTGGGAGACTTGGAGCCACACTTGCTGCCCAAAATGGGATGCCACTGGCCATTGCAGGTGTGAGCTGCTGTTGGCAACAGCAACACTTGAGCCTGTGCATGCTCAGTCCTCTGGGACTACATTCTTCTGGTTTGTTGGCAGGAGCTCATTTCCAGCCACACCTCCTATCTGTGCACCCATTTTCTCTCACTCTGAGTCATGTTTACTTAGCTCCATGGTGATCGAGTGATAGGCTGGCTGCCACTGGCAGGCACAGTGGCACTGTCTATTATGGAGAAGATACACTGGGCCAGAACACAGCTCACTCTTTGGGCTGGGTTGGATGCACCCTTGTTTGAATTTGATTTGTCCTAGTAGATGGCTTCAGAGGCTTCAGGTGCACACACCCTCTTTTATTGTCTTCTCCTCTATTCTCAGTCCCCCCACTCACCAGTGACCCAGCTTAGCCCCGAGTGACTTCCCAGGGAACCAACCTGCTGGCTTCATCGGTCCTCCTGATCTTTAGATCCTCTCATCGGTAGAAAGACACCTGGATTGTGTGCCAGTATGTGTGTGTGTGTGTGTGGTTAAGAGTATAGCTAGTGGCCACACTTTCTGAGTCTGAATCCTTCCCCAATTCTCTCTAGCTGAGTGATTTCAGACATGTGCTCTGTGCCTCAGTTTACCCTCTGTATAACTGGAAGGGTAACAGTCTTTGTTTCTTAGGACTGCAGTGAGCGCAGAGCTGCAGGGAAGTTCCCGATCCACGATCCACGTTAGTCACTGTTCCTGAGGGGTGGGGGTAGATCTAACCACATCCAGGCTTCTTTGCCCCATATTTCTCCTTTTTTCCTCACACAACTATCCGATAATGATTGCTTTGTTCCTTCCCCTGGCTGCCAGCTGGGGATCTTAGAGCAAAGGTACCAGGCCCCAGTCTGGAGGACTCAGAGCCCCCTGACAGGCCAGGGTCAGGGAGGAGTAAGTGATTGTCCAGGTTGGGTGGCACAGAGGCTGGCAGCTGAGGGCTTTGGGTATTAGAATGTTATCAGGTGTCTTCTCATTATATTGTTTATGGAAAGTTCCATGGAGGGAGTTGATTTTGAACCTGACCTAAAGGGACTGATTAGTTCAAGGTGAGCGGGAGGTGACACTGCTATTGGAGAGGACAGGAGGTGGGGTGCTGAGGACAGCATGTGAAGACGCAGGCTGGTGGACAGCTGTGAGTCAGCCCAGGACATTAAATGTCAGGCTGAAGATGTGGCTTTTGTCCTCTGCTCTTCAGGAGCACTTGGAGGCTTCTGAGCAGGTGGGTAACAGAGTCACAATGGGAAGGATGGAGATGGGCTGAGAGAAAGTCCAGCTCAGGCCTTATGGCGTGACAGGGGAGGTGCTGGGGGTTGGCCTGGGAAGCCCACCCCGGCCACTTGTGGGCCTACCAGGTGCTCCTGTTCTTCCCCTTTGAGGACTAGGGTGGGTTCTTCTCCAAGTGGAAGGGAAGAGGCTGGCTGACCAATGGCAGAGGTGGAGTCTCTGCAGGCTGACAAGGGACAGTTTCTGCTGGGCCTAGAAGAAATGACTTGTGGTGCTGCTTGTTTGGGGGTGAGCAGATATGCTGGGTTCTGACCACATTTTGTCTGTTTGTGTTTGTGAACGTCTGCATAGTGGTGGGTGTGCACATGAGTTTGGTTTTGCTTCCCTGCAAGACCCTGTGCTAGTATGTGTCATCTAAGAAGCACATACTCCTCAATGTGTGCCAGGATTGTTTTACGTATGTCTATATGCATTAGCTCATTTAATCCCATGGGTTGCCAGATGAGGAAACCAAGGCTCAGGGAGGTCATTAGCCCAAGGGCACATGGCAGTGAGTGATGGAGCTGGGATTCAAACCCAGAGAGTCTGCCTTCAGAGGTGTTGCTTTCTGCTGGTGGACTCCATACATACGTGTGTTTATGTGTGCAAGTATGTGTGTGTGTGTGGAAATTGGGGGTGGGGGAGAAATTCTTATTAGAAACAGCCCCCTTGCCTCCAAGGGAACATTCCTAGGCCCCGTCTCCATTTTGAAGTTGGGGAGCAACAAATAGTAGGAGTCCCCCCCCCTAAATCAGTTGAACACACATCTATGCTGGGGTGGGCTGTGGGGAGGACATGGGGATTATGCTAACTGGACAACCTGGGGCAAGGTCACACAGCGTAGTCTGCTATTGGGTCTAGGTTCATCACCTCTGGGTCAGTGGTGGTGAACCTATGGCATGTGTGCTGCGGCCAATTGTTGGTTATCATTGAAAATTCTAAAAGGTTCGCCATCGCTGCTCTCGGGGGTTGGCAGCCTCCTAGGCTCTGGGGTTCCCTCTCCTCAGGTTATTGACTTCTCTCTCCTCTGCTTTGCAGCTTCCCATCCTTGCCTCAAGTGCCCTAAGTAAGACAAAGGGAAGCCTGGTATCTAGCATGGCCCGGGGTGGTGACTTGCTTGTCAGACATCTGGGCTTGACTAAGTCTCTCTCCACTCTCCACAGAGTTTGATTCCCACTGCAAATAGCTATCAGTGCTTTCTCTCTTCCTTCATTTAGATCTCTGCTCAAATGTCACTTTACAGAGTAAACACTCTGGACAAAATAGCACTACATAGCCCTGTCTATTCCCCTAACCCTGCTTAATTTTTCTTCATAGTACCTAACTACCATGGCAATACTGGATTGTTCTTGTTTATAGGTTATCTGTCTCCAGGCAGAGCAAGGCTTATTTTGCTCATCTCTATATGGTAAAGGCATCTGCCCTACAGTTAAAGGAAGAAGCGAGTGCTGCTCTATGTAAGCCTTGCCCCAGCCGGAAAGGTATCTACTCATTGTTACTTCAATTTAGACATTAAATTTCCTAATGTCACAGAGAATTTTAGTAGCTTGATCAAGGTCACAGAAATGCTAAATGACTCAGCTGGATGACAAAGCCAGGTAGGGTCCATCCCTAGAGCCACTCAGGGTCCCAGTGTCCAGTATCCCAGGGTTCCACCATTTCTGGTTTCCTGTATGCACTTGAATTATGGAGCCAGGCTGACCTTATGCTCTTGATAGGTCAGAGGCTGGCAGAGTGAGCTGCAAGAGGCAGGATTTCCCATGGACCCCATTCCTGTGCCTTCCGTAGCCTTTCAGAGAGAGGCCTCCCTGGTGTTCCCCTGGCTCTGGGTGGGGAACCCAGGACAAGCCCTGGTGGCTGGGTGTCTTGAAGGCAAGAGGAACTATCACTAGCCCACTGTCCAGCTCACATCCTGGCCTTTCCCCTTTTCCTTACCTAGAGACAAAATAATTATTTCTTAAAAAGAGCCACACCAGAATGGGTAACACTGGGACTAACACAACTTGCAACAGAATTTAATTCATATCTCGCTAGCCAAGAGAAACTTTCCATGACTGAAAAAAAAATGGTACTGGACAGAATTGAACCCCAAGGCTTTTCACTGAGTTATATCCCACCCCTTTTTATTTTTTAACTTGAAGACAGGGTCTTATTAAGTTGCTGAGTTGCCCAGGGTGGGCTCAAACTTGCCACCCTTCTGCCTGATCCTCCCAGAGTCCCGGGATTACAAATGTGCACCACTATGCTTGGCTGCCTTCCATGACTTTTAATCTTGACTATGTGTCCCAGATGTGGCTGGTGTCTATGAATGGCAGGTGTCTCCAGACACATGTAACATTACACCATCCAACCTGGGTACAGTAAGGCAAGACTGCGTGATAGCTCCATCCAATGAAATACGAGTAGAAGTGATGGGTATTACCTCTGTGCCAAGGCGTTTAAGAAGCTGGGTGTTCATCCTTCTCCCTCTAGGGTCACCTTGGAGACCCCACATTCTGGAGGACACAGCTATGAGCAGCCAAGGTTCTCTCTGCAAGTATCCTTGACTTTCACTATGGTTAGCAGAGGCCCTCCTTTTGCTGAACCAGGCTGAGTCTGCCGTCTGGGACAGAAATAAATCTGTACCTGTGTCACACTGCTGAGTTTCTAGGGTTAATTTGTTACTGCAGCTTGGTCCAGTGTTTCCTGACTAACTCATCCTTTCTGATCTATTTCGTACATCTTCAATATTAGTGGTCCCCATCTCATTCACCCAGAGTGGGAGTGGAAATTGGTACAACCTTCCAGAGAGACGATTTGGCAGTAAGTATATATGAGAAGCCCTAAATAAGTGTATTGTCTTTGACTCAGAAATTTCACTTCTAGAAATTTATCCTAAGGAAATAATTGGACAAGTTCAAAAAGTTGTATGGCTAAGGAGGATATTCATCACATAAAATGGGGAGAAATTGGATCAGCCTAAATGTCCCTCAGCAGCAAATTGGTTAAATAAATTGTGATTCTGCTCTACAGTGGAATTCTCACTGCTGCCAGTGATACATATTTATTGACATAGAGAGAGTCACACTCTAGTGCAGTGCAGTGTATGCATAATGTGAGCTCATCTTTGTTTAAAAAAAAAGGATTTGCCTGAGGACAGTCTGGTTGATAGTGGATATTTAACAATGGTAATTTCTGGGTGTGGAATCTCAGGTGATTTTACATTTATTGTTTGTATTTTTCCCTTTTCTATTTAAAATTTTTTTCTTCAGTGATTTTATGTCACTTGTATAATTAAAAATTAAATGGGAGCCAGGTATAGTGGTGCAAGCTTGTAATCCCAGCACTTGAGAGG
Organism: Dolichotis patagonum; assembly: GCA_004027295.1. NCBI lineage: Eukaryota > Metazoa > Chordata > Mammalia > Rodentia > Caviidae > Dolichotis > Dolichotis patagonum. The sequence continues at coordinate 75 of PVJX010023856.1, read as the reverse complement.
CTGAGGCAGGGGGGTTGCTGTGAGTTCCAGGCAGCCTGGGCTACAAAGTGAATTCAAGGTCAGCCTGAATTACCC
>PVJX010023855.1:0-28804 GCA_004027295.1 Dolichotis patagonum | reverse complement strand
ACAAAGTGAACACACAGTGAGGCTGCAAACAGTTACAAAAAAACAGGATGGAATAAAGCCAATTGAGACAGTATAGTGAAATTGGCACAGAACATCAAAGCAGGTCACCAGGACAACAGTAACAGGCAACATTGTATATCTCGTTGTCTTCACAATAGTTGTTCTTCTACTAGGTACAGCAAAATCAAAGAAATACACATTATAGAACACATCAACACAGTATTGAATAGAGCAACACTGTTAATCAGGACAAAGCAAAACGGTGATAAAAATATCTGCCTTCAGAGATAGTAGAAGGAAACTCCCCCAACTTGCTGTACCAAATATGGTCATCTACTAAGAGATACCCAGATCCCTGGATCCCAATTGTTAATGGGGAGGGAGGAGATGTGGTATGTTTGATTTTAAGCCCGCGCCCCGGTAAGCAGCAGGCTGCTTACTGGTTGGCTCGGTGCCCTAAGTTCCAGCATGGCGCGGATCTCAGGAAACGCTCTTGCTTCTTGTTTCCCCGCCCTGGGGTGGCCGCGGCTCTGAATTTTAATATAATCCTCTATTTTACAATTACAGTCATGTGTCACATTTCAGTCAATGACAAACTGCACATACAACAGTGGTTCCATAAGATCATAATGAAGCTGAAAAATCCTTATCACCTAAAGATAGTGTAGCCTTTTTATTGTTCTAATACAAAGCATTACTCATCCATTTGGGGGGGTTCTTGTGCAAACAAACCTATTACCAGTCCAATAAAAGTATGACACATATAATTATGTATACTACATCATAATACTTGATAATAAACAACGATGTTATTAATTTACAATTGTATACTTTTATTATCATTTTAGAATGTTCTTATTCTACTTATTAAAATAATTTACTCTACAGCAGCATGCTGTGTTACACTGGCACTGGCATCATACATCTGGTGTGTTCACTATGTCTCTTGGTTGTGTCAGACTTGGGAGATTAACCTACAGGTTTGTGTAAGTACACTCTGTGATGTTTAGACAGCAATGAAATCACCTACCATAATAACTTATTTTTCATACTGTACATCATGTGACACGACTGTTTTTGCCTACTTCACTAAGCAGAAAACCAAGAAAATGTTTTATGAGGTTTATACTGTACAAAGATGATAGGGAAAAGAAACTTTTTTAAACAGGACAGGTCTAATATCAACAGACGTTAATTTTACTAAAATAATGATACAATTGGTAAAAAAATTCTGACATCATCATACACAATGGTTACATTCTCTATTACTATATAATATGTATAGTTTGAGGGAGAGACCAGGACATTTATTTTTGTTCTCTTTAAAATTTACATGGGGTAATTTTTCATGAGTTATAGGTTAACTTCTGGAAGTTTCCCATTACAGTTCAGTGTCTCAAGCATCAGCGTATAATGTGTTCTGCCCTGTGATTTCTGTTATTGGGACACTTTTTTCCAAATGCAGTTCCTGGGAGGAATGGATGTCATTCTGATATGTAAATCACTCAAGATGAACATCTCCTACTCCATTCCTGTTTAGTTACCTGAAAAGCATTTATATATTTGCCTGGAATATATCAACCAAATGATTATCTGGAGCAGGTAATCTCTCATCTATATTTGAGTCTAAGCAGAGGCTTTTGTACTTATATATGAGTGTCCCCTTTACCTGGTATTTTATAATATTCCAAATGACCACATAGGCAATGTTGGCTTGGTTTCTTTCTCCATCCATTCCCTGTGGCTTGTGGGTAGAGCCGGATCTGCTTTTCTACTGATTCCCAGAGCAGGACCCAAGTTCTTTTTATATGTTTCTTGGTGCTTCCTCAGACACCTATTTTGCCTTTTCCTATAAGTGTTGTTTACAAAAATAAACATTTTATTTAAATCTAGAATGAACTTCTACAGTTAGTGAAAATGTCAGCTGAAACAGACTTTCTCTATAAAAATCTACAATACAAAAAATGAAGACTCAGCCTGTTCTCTTTAATTAAAAGCTTTACATGTAAATAGCAGTATTTTTCTCCTTAAAAAGCTCAAACAAGGAATTTAACTGAGGCAGAATTACTGCCCACCCCTCTGATATGGTTAAGGAACAAAGTGAATAACCCTGAAGACTTTTTTCGTTAGCCCCACTGTCTTTTTTCAAGGATGTGTTTTTGGCCCAAGATCATTATTTATCTTTTTAAAGAATAGATAAATTTTAGAAATAGGAGATTCCAAATCTTGTTTTAAAAAAAAAAAGTGAAAAAAAAAAGTTCTTGTTTCATAATCCCAATTTTCAAACTACTCATTAAAATTTTCCCCTTGATTCTGAAACTAGCCAAAGTTTGAACCATAAAAAATTCATATATTCTCTTTAAAGTAAGATTTAAAATTTTAATGACAATTGATGTGACTTTCACCCAAGTTTTCTTATGTTTCTTCATAATCAATCCTTTGCTGTAATCCTCCCTACCAAGTCTTGATTAGGTCATATTATCTTGATTGTAGTGATAGTTTCCATAAACAGATTCTTTTTTAAAAATTTATCTTAAGGAGAATAAAACCAAGCAAAATAAAGCCAATCAAAACAAACCAGTTTGAATGTCCACTTTGTATGCTTTAATGTGGTAACTTGAACAACTATTTCTAAGAGGACAATATATAATTTATCAATTAGTGATTTCTTACTTTTTCTTGAAATTCTGTATTATTTCTACCCTTTTTCTGTTTTGTTTTGTTTTTTCTCTTTAAGTAAAATTTTTAAAAAAGCAAGACACAGGACTTCAATAGGAGATCAACAGTAGTTACCATAATGCCTCTTGTTGTCTTCTAAATAACTACAGATACCATCAGACATAGTAAAAATCATATAAAACATAACAGAATAGAACCAATAAAAACAAAATAGGGATTTTAAAACAAGATAATAGTAAATCCAAAATGGCTACCATAATATATATTATCTTTGAAACAGCTGCCCATGCCATCAGATATAATAAAATCAAACAAAACAAAACAAAACAAAACAGAATAAAACCCAACCCAACAAAACAATGAAAATGATACAGAACTTTAAAACAAGATGATAGGGAATTAACAATGGCTACCACCTTCAGAAGTAGATCCCCCATGGATGCCACACTGCATACCATGATCCTCTGAGAAGATGATCAGACCACTGGCCCTAGACCTGCAAGGTCAGTGCAACACCAGACACCACAAGCATCCAATTGCATTTCACCTGAATAACTGTCATCCCAGCCTGTGTTTCTCTGGATCAGCTGGTGGCTTGTGGGACAGAGGAGTGGGGGGGGTGGCCCTTCTCACTTCCCAGCCTGTGTGCTAGAAGAGGCTAGGGTCTGGCTGTCCCCCTGGTGGCCTGCACATGGTGCTGATTCGCAGGGAGGGCTTGCTTCTTGGTGACTTCTTGTTCTCTTCCCCTACAGTCTGTGAATGGTGCTGACTCACAGGAAAAGACTGGGGTCCGGCTGTCCTCCTGGTGGCAGTGGCCCATGCATGGTGCTGGTTCACAGGAAGGACTTGCTTCTTGGTGACTTCTTATTCTCTTCCCCCACAGTCCACAAATTCCATAAGATTAAGTTACAACTTAACAGCCTGTACTCAGTAGATGAGTGAGCACGTGTCGGGGGGTGTGTGTGTGTGTGTGTACACATGCATGCATGTGCATATCCCATTTATCCCTTAGTATAAAACTGCTCAAAAACAGAAAGATTTCAAAATCATTTTAGAAATTGGTAAGACAAGAACTCCTTTGGCTTATAAAGATAACCAAAATACAAATTTTGACAGTATTGAGATCAGAGAGGCCTGGTGTCACCCATTTTTTATTCCTGCCCAATAATCTATTCTCCCAAGGCTTTGTGCTTTGTCTTTGTTATTTTTTAATCTTGTTAGAGCACAACAGTTGTTATACTACTATATATTCATTGATATATACATGTACATACACAAATGTGAAAGGCTGTTAGGTATGGGGCAATGTGCCAACTATGCAGATAGATACAGTATGACCAAGACAGACTATTTTACACAGCTCCCAAGAGCAGAAGACAGCAAGATTTGTTTTAGAAAGGCAAGCAGCTTACTCTAACTTGATTAGTGACCACAAATAACCAATTTCTTGCTTACAAAGTTAGCCAACTTTATATCCTAGCATTTCTCATAATTCAGTTTTAGTAATGGAGTAAGTGTCATGTTCTGCACTGTGCAGATGCCTCTTGATTATAATGTTGCAATCCAAGACCAAGCAAATGAGAATAATGTGGTTTTGGTGATGCAGCAGCTTTGTCTGTATTGCTTTGGTTTATCATCAAGTAGAATGTTTAAGAATCTGTAGGTGCTGGTATGAGCTGGTATTGGTAAAGAAAATTCCTTTACTTTAGTATTAGATATAATGAGATAATCAGCCTGCAAGTGATAGTTTTGATTGTAGACAAAAGGAGTGGGTGTTAGAAAGTTATGTATTTTACAACTTTACAGAGGCTAGAACTACCTACAGAAAACAATACATTTGTCATGGCAAGTTTAAAACTTTCTAACACCCACTCCTTTTTTCTGTAATCAAACTATTGTCTTTAATCAAACGTTTGTTTTATTTAATAGCATGAAACTTCTTGAAGCACACCTGTTGTATTAGAACAAATTGCTACAGTCCTAATTTTCATTTCTGTGAGTATGCACTCCCTTAGGCATCTGCATAATAAAGTCTTTGGAGGTCCGGGAGCTGCTGGAAAACTCCAGTATGCAATTGTGAGAAGAAAGTGTTAAAAGGCTAGTAATGTCCTACTGTGGTTGAGAAAATAGTTTTGACCTTGCGGAATCCCTAAATGGGTCTCAGGAACTTCTAGGGGTTCTTCAATCAGACTTCGAGAACTTCTGGCCTTGTGGAATTTAAAACTTTGTTATCTGCTTCCTGTGCAATGCTTTCGGCTGATGGAAGAGCAATAATATGCCTTCCCTTTTGCCTTCTAAGCCTCACACAAGTGTCTTGGGTAGAGAGAGAATCCAACTTGGCACACTGTTGGCAGAGATTCTGTAAACATAATTATACCAGGCATCCATGCCCTTTGATATACAGAAAAGCATGAAGTGATGGGAGACATCATATTGAGTTGGCAATAAACAATTCACAGTTTATTAAACCATGAAAATCCACCTGATCTGATGTACTGCATGTGTGTGAAGGACGAATATCTATAGAGTCCTTGCTATTCTTTAAATTCCCTTCCTCCTTTAGCTGTCCCCTCCTTGCCTCAGTCTGACAGTAATCAAACTACAAAATAAAGACTAAACAGATCTTTGATACTTTCCCCAAAAAAATTTTCAATAGATTTATCTATGTTGAAATTTTTGTTAGTATGGGTATACATAGACACATGTGCACACCCACACACATATATTATATATAACATTAAAATTGATGAGATCCCATACAGCCTGATGAACTCTGGCCCTATCAGGGAGTCCATAAAAGCAGTGAGTCCAGAGCATTAGCACATGCCATATAGATCAGGCTTGGGATGGAAGATAGTTTTTAGGCACTATAAGAAGAGTGCTTATAATTTTTGGGAAGTAAGTTTATTAAAAATGGAATTTAGAACAAAGATGACTTTTATATCTTCCATGAAGAAAGCTTTAAAAGAGAAAAGTTGTTTGGTAAGTATAACCTTGAAAATCTTTTCTTTTTTTTTTTTCTTTTTGTAGCGAGGGTCGAACTCACGACCTTGTACTTGCCAGGCAGGTGCTTATGCAGCTGAGCTAAAACCCTGGCCCAACCTTGAAAATCTTAACCCAGGTATAATAAAAAAGTAAAACACAAATAGTGACTTAATTTATGATTTGTGATCAGTAATGATTAGTCCACCAATAAGAGAGTTCTACTCTGTAGTAGAAACATTTAGAAACTTTTATTTAATTTCACATTTAAACAACTTGAAATTTGTTTCAAGTATACATTGCTATACCAGCAATTTTGGTAGGAAAATACAAATTGGAATGTTCTCAAAAAAATTTTTCATGATGAACAAAACAGAGAATAATAGCAATAAATAAATAACTATCCAAATAATCAAAACAATGCTATTTCTTTTATATTAATCATACTTACATTCCTCTTCCTTGCCATCTGGCAGTAATAAAATATTTAGAAAGGACTTACAGGTAAAAATTGATCCTTGAAAATGTATGAATGGATTGTCTCTGATTTACATATGGAAAAATGCCATCACTTACAAAGCATGTTTAGTATTTTTTAAACCCAAAACCACCTGAAAAAAAAATCTGAAATTCTTATACATACAAAACGACGTAAGTTCCCATTCCATTTAGATGCCAAAAGCAAATGAGCTTATACCACTGAACAAAAATAAATCATGTTTACTTTTCCATCTAAGCTTAGAGAATAGGACTTAGAGGGTTTAGCACAGCAGCACAAGCACCTGCCTGGCAAGCATAAGGTCATGAGTTCAATCCCTGGTATCAAAAAACAAACAAAAAATAAAACCTTAGAGAATATGCAAAAATAAGTGTTCAGAAAATAAAAATTTGCTGACACTTATCACACATGCCTGAATATGAGACTTTTTTTTCCTTCAAAATTATTTCTCAGAAAATAAAGCCACCTTGAAATCCACAAATCTCTCAAGGTACAAGGACCATATTCTCAATTACTTTATTTTGAACAACAATGTATTATTTCCTGAAGATACACTGACCTGAATAGCTCAATCAGTCTTATTTTGGTATATTTATATAAGTCACTTGATAAAATAATTTAAGTAGAAATCTAACATTCATTTCTGAGGATACAATCTCATAATTATAAAAGTGGGTATTATGGTAAATCTCAAGGATTCAAAAGTATTGGTTCCAACAAGCTGGATGGAAGTTCTGTTTAAGAGTAGATAACTCATTGTCTCTACTGATGTCTGTGAGGCAGGTAAAAAGTTTCTGGTAAGCTTATTTATAAAATATAAGTATTTGTTATCTTTCTATATAATAGCATATGTTATATAATGTGGCATTTAAATAGTCCACATGTAAATGTTAAGTAGACCCTTGCGTTGGGACAGTACCGCCTTCTATAGTTATCCTAGGTATCAGATTTATCTGTCAAAGTAAAGACTTATTTCTCATCCGTGGTACAACTCAGCATCTTCTCAGTGGCTCTTCTCTAAGCAGTACATGGAAAGCCAGTCTTTGTTTTGTGACTCTGCCATTTTTAACACTTGACCTCCAGAGCAGGAAACGTGGCAGACATAATAGGCCAAAACTCAGTCACTTGGTCATAACCTATCTGCAAGGAAAACTACAAGATGTAACAGTGTGTTCCAAGGAGCAAAACAGAGTTGGTTAGTGTCTGGAACCTCAGCATGGGACTATCTTCTGCAAATACTGAGCTGACCATGAGAAGTTTATACAGTGTGAACCTACCTTATATTTGAGATCACCTTCTATTTGGGTATAGATCACAGGTGCCTCAAAAACTGCCAGGTCATAGAAAATTACTTAATAACGAATTTTTAAGAGATTTTAAGAGAAACTGAGAATGTAGAAATACATGAAAATGGGCTTCCCATCAGTATAGTTGGATAAAACTATTAAATATGAATGTCTATTTATTTTTTAGTTCAACTTTCAGACTTTAAGTTTCATACTCTTTCAAAGCTGTTAGCTGGTTGGTTGGTGACACCAATGTATTTAGAATTTCAGAAGTGAAAGAGGTATTGATCTATTTGGTGGGTTTTTAACCTCTTATTCATAGAACATTTTTTTCTTCCTCCAAATAAGACCCTCTATCAAACTTCAATTTTTGAAACAGATAGCATAGCTTCACTGGTCAATTTGGGTGAATGGCCCTAAGTGTGGGAGACAGCAACCTGGATTAATTGGATTCTCCTCTCTAACCATCACCGAAGTACCACTGAACCATCTCCTTGGGCTGGTCAATCACCAGTTTAGTCCACCTTGCATCAGTGATGTGGGTACTGATGTCCCAAGTTTGTCAGTTGGCAGTGAAGGCCCTGCTGCGGGTGGGTGATAGTCATGCCCGCAAGGTCCAAGGCCACCTGGATTCTGATCATCTTGATGCTGTGTGTCATCAGTAGAGTTCCAAGCCAGGCACCCATCTGCTCTCCTATACCACAGCCCCCCAGAAAGGCCATCCTTTCTCCTCTTGGCTGGTAGCCTGTGTCCTCTGCCAACAACTCTTTATGAGCATCCTGCTTTTTGTGGAATTAAGGTCTGCCTTGTTTTACCATCAGTTCTTTGAGCCCAGTTCTATTCTTCTGGCAATATGAGATATGTGGTCACCTTTTTTCTCTTTAGACTTTTAGGCCCAAGTCTTCACGTGACATGTTTTTATGCTGCCTTAACTGAATTCCAGATAGGAAATAGAGCTCTAACAAAGAGACCACACATCAGATTAAATAGTTAAAGGGTGACCTGGCGAAGCACTGAATAGAACAGACTAGAGAGGCATATGAACTGGTAGTGAAATCAAGGTTATTAGTGAGGAGAAACTACTTTTTTACCCCCTCAGGTTTAATATCTAAAGGCTTCTGAATTAAACCAAAGTCATAGGATCAGGAAAAATGACACACAATTTTATTAATATTTTACATGCAAAAGAGTTTATAGAAAAGTGACAGGGTTGACGTAGCTATAAGCATCTCTTCAGATTATCACATCATGAATCAGGATCCAGGGATCCTGAGGTTTGGCTGTTCAGACAGTTGTATATCAACTGTGAATCACTTAGTTATTCAGACTCTGTTAGCTTCTCCAGTGGAAGAGAGGTCTCCTTGGCTGAAATCCACATCCTTACTACTCTCCGTCCTCCCTTCCTCGTTACTCCCTCCTTTTCCTTTTTTCTCTGCTCACTGTTAACCAGGCCTGACCCAACTATTGTGAACAGGGCAAACAAACTCCCTGCCCTCAGGGCTTATGTCCAGATGAAGAAAGCAGATCACACACAAATACATATATACATAATGTGATGTAGCAGTAAGTGATGGGAAGCACTTTGCCTCAGTCTATTCCTGCTGCTCTAACAAAATAGTGACTTATACAGAGCAGAAATTTCTTTCTTAAATTCTGGAGACTAGTAAGCATCCACTGATTTCTGGTGAGGGCTTGATTTCTTCTTCATAGATAGTGCCTTCTTGCTGTGTCATAATATGACATAAAAGGAGGAGTGACCAAAAGGGACAAGTAGGCATCATCAAGCCTTTTTAGAAGGACACTGATCTCATGAGTGCTCTACCTTCCTGACCTAATCCCCTGTTACAGGCTTGGCTCTTAACACAATTACCTGAGTGTAGTGAAGTTTAAGCCTTAGCCTTCAAATCTGAGGGTGACCCATTCAGACCCTAGCACAAATTAAGAAGAGTGATCACAATGGCTTCTCTGAAAGAGACATTTAGCAGAAACCTAACTGGAGTGTGAGTGGGGGATGGATTCGGAAAATGGAATATGACAGTCCTGGCAAAGGCAATGATAGAGACAAAGGCTCTGAAGCACCTTCTAGAAACAGCCCAGAAATCAGTGTGTGAGCTCAAGGCCCAGGAAAGGACACAGGGCAAAAAGCATGTCTTGGTTACTTTTCTCTCGTTGCTGAGACAAAATACCCAACACCCAAAATTAAGGAAGGAAAGGTTCATTTAGCTTACAGTTTGGGGAGATTTCAAGCCATAATCCGATGGCTCCAAGGCAGGCTGGCATGGCACTGGGGCAACATTTCAAGGCAGCAGCCAGACAGAAAGGAGGGAAACAAGCCTCGTATGCTCCCTTATAGAGTATGCAGGCCACCTCCCAACCCCCAGGCGTCTAGCACTCACAAAATCTCCTTGGCCTCCTCTGGATGAGGATATTTACAAAGTAAGAACCCTGGCTCCTTGGTAAGTTTCTCAGTTCAACTTCTAAACTTCTCAAGTTGACACAATGTACCAACCATAACAGAGCACATGAGAACTTGTAGACCCTAGGGAAGCCTTTAGGCTACATTGTGAATGTCAGGGCATCAGATAGGAGATGGTGATCAAGAGACTGACAAAATTTGGTTGAAATCTGAAATCTTCAAGTACTCAAGGAAGAAAATCGCCGACTCTGGAGGAAAGGCTAGGGGATTAAGAGCAAGTGTGTGAGCTGGAATATGGGTCAGTCATCTAGATGCATTGTGTTTCCTTGTTTATGATCCAGGTTAATCACCTTCCAGAAGGAGGTAAGGCTTATATGATGGGGTTTGTTTTTCACCAACATTTTCAGGCTCTTCATGATTCCTCTCTGCTTTGCTTTCCTCCTTCCTTCCTTTCTCTCCTTTTACCCTTTCTCTTTCATTTCTGCAAAGTTATTTATCATTTTTCTTTTTCTCCAGAATAATTGAAGTATAACTGATAACTGAAAGTTGTATTTCTTCATAGTGTACAGTGTGATGCTTTGAGATACATATGTATATATATACATATAGCCACATTTATTAATATTTCTGCTGTTGTTTTCTAAGATGTTATCTATAAAGCTAGTCTCCTAAATTCAAGAACTTTTTATGATCAGAAAGCTAGTCCCCTGGGTGAGATGGGCATACAAAAACAATATGGTTCCATCTTTTCTGGTAGACACACCTGGTAGACACACTTGGCTGGAATCTCGTTCTTTCCGTTATTTTAGCTTGAGTAATATGACCAGTTTTCCTGTGCATAAAGATGTGTTGCTCCAACCAAAATGTACAATAGAAACTTAAACAGTTGGAGTACCTAAAGTTCCTGCAACAAATTATTTTTTTCTATCCAATTTTATTTTCCCTTAGGAAAATTTCCCTGATTGGGAAGCATTTAAGAGTATTAATAGGTTTCGTTGACATTTCTATCCCTAGCACTGCCTGAGTTGTAACAAGTGCTACATTCAGAGTGAATCAGTGAGTTGGCAGTAAATGGCCAGTTAGCAAACACCCTAGAATTCTGGTAGAAGGAAGATACTGTTTCCCAGGGAGAGGTACCATCAATGGCTGACAGTCACTGGCTTAGCTGACCCCAGAATCTCCTTGGCAGGTCAACCAGGTGACCTCTGAGGCTTATGGCAAATATGGGAGCTCAGCAATGCAAGGTGGGGCTCCAAGGAAACAGCCTAGCATGGTGTTCCTCTCTGTTGGGCTTCTGCCCTTGCTTGCTTGCTGTTTTATTCCATTGCCTAATAGCTTAGACCTAATTTGCCCATTCAGCTTAAAGGTCGTTAACTAATCTGGACAGATATTGTCCTCTTTATCCTGCTTGTCCTCCCAGGCCCATCTAGACAACATTAGAAGACTGTTTCGTTTCCTCTCTGGATGCAGGGAGCTACTTAGGTGAATCAGCTCACGTAAGCACTCTGTTAGACCAGACCTGGACCTGGTACACACTCCTTTTCATCATTCCCATTGCTCTTGATGACTCCTCTGCTACAGTCTCAATGTTTGTGTCACCTCAAATTCCTGTGTTGAAATCCTACCCGCCAGGTGCTGATAGAAATGGAGACTGAGAGGTCATAGGGCATGAGGGTACAACCCCCCTGGATGGGGATTAGTGCCCCTACAAAAGAGGCCCCACAGAGATCCGGCATCCCTTCCACCATGTGAAGACAGAACAGGAGGATGGACCACATCCAAATGGGAAAGACGCTCTTGCCAAATCTAACCACATCCCCAGCACCTTGGTTTTGGGTTTGTGGTCTCAAGAACTGTGAAACCGTAAACTTCTGTTGTTGAAGCCACCCAGTGTGTGGTGCTTTGCCATGGCAACCCTAGAAAATGAACAGTGTCTCATACAAGAACCTTTGAGTCAGCTCCATTAGGTGCTGGAGCTGGTGTTATGCATTGTAATGTGGTTGTGAGCTCAAGTGGAATGCTAGATATTGAAGGGTTAAAATCCAAATTCTGCTGTTTTATTTAGCTGTGTGTCCTGTGGCCTTACCGAATGGGTTGTGTTTTTCTGGTGATTTTAGGAAATGTTTATAAAGAGAGCTTACCATTGCCAAGCATCGTTCTAAGCACTTTATAGCTGTTACCTCATTTAATATTTGTAACAACTACCGGAAGTGTAGGTACTTTTAGTATCTCACTTTGAAGTGGGATGCTTTTTAGTAATTTAAGACTACAAACTGGGACTTTCAAACTGCAGATATCAGTGAAAAGGAGTTGACACTCATGAGGGCAAATGATGTATGCAATGCTTCAGAAACATGTTCTATCTTCTTCCTTACCAAAGCATCAGAAAACTGAGGTGTAGAACAAGTTAATGAATTTCTTACCTCTCTCTCAAAAGCAGGATTTGACTCACCTGCTTAGTCCAAAGTAGATTACTTTATCCACTGTGCATGCTACAGTAGATGGCTATAATTTGCAAAATAATAACCATTTAACAAAGCTTGCTGTGATGATTCAATAAATATTAGCTTCCTTCCCCCCTTATATTGCACATAGAAGATGGATAAAATTATATACTAGCTGAAGTATTTGTGAAAGATCATGGCATTTAAAATTGTAAATTGAGGGAGCAAAGAGGAAATAATAATATAAATGAAAATCAAAGAACAAAGGAAAAAAAGGCCAGACCTTTTTTGGCCTTTGTCAAAACAGCTTTAATAAATTTGAATGGTTTTTCCCACTGCTTTCTGGAAAAATGAAAAATTGTTGTGATTTAAAGTTTTTTTATTGTGTTATTCATTTGTTATATAACAAATTGAATGTGTCCTTGTCTTTGCTTACGATGTCTATTTTCATAAAGAAACACTGGCATATTTTGCTTCTGCCCGTGTTCCTTGCTAAGAACTAATGCATTCACATTATTTTCTTTTTGTCGTTTTTCTTCAATATTAAAGTTTTATTGGAAATTTGAACCCATCTGATTCCTCTCTGGAACAAGAGAAGAAATTGTGGAGCAGCTGGCACTCTGGGAACTGATACAAGTTGCTGTGTTTGATAGCTTATCTTGAACCATGGTTTTTACAGCTACTAGCTGAGTATCAATTTAACAAACTTCCAGCACTCAATATCAAAGGAAGCGTGCACTTTAAGAACAAGAATTTTCTTTTCCATTACACATGTACTGGTTTTCAGGGTCATTGGTTCTGAATTAAAGATCATGAGTCTTCTCTTCTGTGCACAGGTCAACATAATGGGATCCTTGTTCATTATCCAGGTTATTTCTAGAGAGCTGTCTGAGCCACACACTGCAGTAGATCCAGCTGGGGAAATAAATATGAATGAGGGACAGTTTGTGTCCTTTCCATGCCTCATTTGGGAGACAGGCCAGATGCAGCTGGCACAGTAATGCTCTTGGATTCAAAAGGAGCAGCAACCATTCATGACTGGAGCATCAAGAAGCTCAGGGAGGTGGGGGGTTGTAAGTGAGCTATGAAGGAGAAGTAAGACTGAGAAGTTGTGATGATGGAGGAGAGCTTTTCGTGATGAAGCAAAGAAACAGCAAAAGCTGCAGCATGGATTTTAGAAAATTTGAGGATCAAAAGTTCTTTTTAAATCAAGCATGGGGCACAGAATGGAGGGAAACCAAGGGGACAGCAAGCAGGAATCGATCTATGTTAGCAAGAACCTTGAACGGCACTTTCTGCATGATGGTATTTATTCTTTCACTGAGTGAAAGTTTTGAGCCAGTGAGTAAAATGGTATGAGCTTTACCTTAAGCAAATAAATCTGAGCTCAAACTAATTATGCTGGATTAAAGATCCAAGAGAGTGGAAGTGAGATGATCAGTTGCAATACTTGGGTAAGAAGTACCAGGAACCTGAGGTGAGGAGCTGACCATCAGACTAGAATTAAGATCTCAGCATGGAAAAAGGTCAACAATGCCAAATACTTGGATCTTAGTGAGGATATGGATGACAGGATATGGATAACAAAAGTAGTACTGTAAAAGACATTCCCATGGATGTCACTTAGTATTTTAAAAAAAGACCTTGCTCAAATCAATTGGTTGTATTTTTTTTCTGTGTGAGATTATTAAGAGCTTTGACAGAAGGATGGTGTTGTCCCATTTCTTAAACTTAGATGTCCATAGATACTTCTTTTTTAAACCTATTTTAAAAGGATCTAGGAATTTCTGGAACACTGTTTTGGGACATGCCGCAGTACATTTAGAGAATCATTAATAAAAACTGAGAATTGAAATTAGAATTTGGTATGGACTAAAGATGGTAAGTTGAATTTGGAAAGTGCTAAATTTGAGATACCATGAACCACAAGTTGGACACATCTGTGAGGTTGCAGGCTTTGTGGAAATATAGCCATGTGGAGAGGTTTGGATAGAAAGATGGATTTAGAGTTATCATCTCGAGGTAGTAATCAGATGTGTGAAGGTGAAAGCACTAGAGCAGAGAGACTGTGAGTACCGTGAATCAGAGAAAGTATCTGCTGAAACAAAGAAGGAAAAAGAACTGAAAAAGTAATGAGAAAGGATGGTCATTGGTGGAGGAAAACCGAGATGTTCCTCTATTAGAAAACTAGGCCTGGCTTTCAAGACTAAGCAGGTGTTCAGTAATGTCAAAAGCTCCTAAAAGATGAAGGAGGAGAGCTTTAAATTTTGAAAAGTAAGACATTACCATTGGCCTTGGAAAGACGAGTTTTAATATCATATGATGTGGGTTGGGGTAGAAGCCTGGAAAGAAAGTGACAACAGACAGTATGTCAGATCGCCTGAGCATATCGTTAATGAAATAAAAAAATATTTAATGGAAATTTATAGGAGGAGCAGAATTCAAGTCCATCTGTCCGTGCATCCATCCTTCCTTTCTGTTGTAGGACCTGGGAGAGCTAATCATGATAAAGTTAGAGAAAAGAAACAGAAGAGAAAGGGCAATGGGGTGAAAGTGCTTTTTGCTACTAACTTCCCAGGAGCCACAGTTCTTACATGCTGAGCTGTATCAGAGTCCCAAAGGCTGGTGAAAAGACAGAGCACTCTGCCTCACCCCCCAGATGCTCTACTGCATAGAGTTGGGGAATCCAACCACAGGCATCACTCACAAGCTCCTGGGGGGCTACTGCTGCTGCTGCTGATCTGGGCACCAGAACGTGAGCATCTCTGCTCTAGAGAAGGGAGAATATGGAATCTAGGCTACAGATGGAAGGGGCGCCCTGGAAGACAGAAAAGGCCCATTGTTGTCACAAAATTAGCGGAAATGAAAGAGGAGACTGAATGAAGATGTACAACATTTTGAAGTACCGATGGATCAGTGGAATTCGAGGATTATGTACTAGAGTCCAGAAAGTTGTCACTGTAGATAGTGAAGTCATGACAGTCATGATGGGACAAGGCAGAGGTGCAAGCTGAACCTGACGCTGTAGTCATCAGGAAGGCAGATGAAAGGGGAAGAAGAGGCCTGCTGAGACCGGCCAGGATGGTAGGGGTCCTATGGTCTTAGAATGGTGCTAAGGGCAGCTAAAGTCACATCCATTCCTTAAGATAGAAAAAGGTCTACCTCTCTGGGGGAAGTCCGAGCAACCTTGCCACAGTGAGGTTAAACCTCCGTTTCAACTGAGGCAGGGTCTTAGGGGGTCTGATATGAACCGGAAGCACAGTGATCTGTATGAATTTTCTGCTTGCATCCCCACTGTGAGATTTGTTCTTCTGTCCCCATTTCACGGTGAAAGAAGTGAAGTGCTGAGAAGTGAAGTGACTTGCAATGTTCATGCAAGCAATAAATGCTGAGGGCCAAGAATTGAATCCCAGGAGTCTCTGTGGCAACTTAGCAGAATCTCTGTGAGGCTGTTTGGCACATGTGATTTTCCATTGTCCTTTTGCCAGGTGCCTTCTCTAGGAACAACAGCCTTATGGGGACAACATCAGCCCCAGGGCCTTGCTTTGAGGGCCTCTGAGACTGAAGTGCATGTTATGGGATTATTTTCAGAGATGCTGTTACCAAGACACAGTTGAGGAGATAGGCCCATTGTCATAGAGGAGGGAAACCTCAGCAAGTCCCCCACACTCAACTTCAGTGCCAGATTGGGAACAAGAGTCTCAGAATGCAGACCCACAAAGGAGCCCACTGTCACCAGCATGGGAGACACTAGGTGAGTAATATAAGGTGCACCACACTTACCAGGCCCAGAGGTTCCACCCTCATCTCTGCCATGATCTTTTTTTTTTTAATATAAAATGAATTACTACTGAGCTGAGTGTGGTGACACACGTCTATAATCTTAGCAGTGTGGGAGGCTGAGGCAAAAGGATCACAAGTTTGAACGCAGCCTGATCAACTTAGCAAAACCCTATTTCAAAATAAAAAGAGTCAGGGATATAGTTCCATATAAGAGTCCTGGGTTTAATTTCCAGTACTGGGGAAAAAATATTCTTTTAAAAATTATTACATTCACTTAGTGACTTAGCAAAACTCTGTCTCAAAATTTAGAAATAACAAAAAAATGAATAGAAGCAGGTTGGGCTGTGGTTCAATGCAAAGGCCTTGGTTCAATGCCCACTGCAGGAAAACAGAAAATATCAGTAGTGACATGTCAAGCCTCTTACTTGCAATATAGTTCAGCAGCTATTGCAGTACAAAATTGGAAGGTCATTGGCTGATTTGGTAATCCTGTGTGATAAAATCTATTCAAATCAAAAGAGATCATTCAAAACCTGCAACCAGTTTTGGAGAAGTAGTACAGAACTGGGATTTGAAGGGTAGGCGGGGCTTGGCAACTGTGGAGCATTTCCCCATCATTCCCACCAACTGTCACCAGAAAGTTTTTGTTCCTCCCAGGTACCAGTGGTCACATTAATAGCACTACAAACACAGTCACTCCAGGCATATGTGTTCATTGAATTTACCCTTGAGGGCATGTCTGTATTGGACAGAATGCTAGGTCATAACATCATCATCTGCATCTAGATAGAGCTCAAGCTATTATGCCATTGTGCATTCTCATGATCTATTTTGGTTTTTAATACATCTTTTTAACAGCTACATAAATGCAGGTCATTAACAGCAAAAGTGGAGACTCACCTCACATTTGGGCGCACTACCCTTCCATACTCATACCTTTCTGTCCTTGGTGTTCCAATTCCATTTCCTGTGCAAGTTTTGACCTTATTGAATTGTTGCTATTCAATCAGTTAATGTAAATCCTTTCAAAATAAGCCATAAACCAGGTATGGTGGCCCACTCTCATAATCCAGCACTCAGAAAGCTAAATCAGGAGGATATCGACTTCAAAGGTAGCCTGAACTATGTAGAAAGACCCTTTATCAAACCCCACCCCTGAAAAAGTCATGATAAAATATTAAGGCTCATAGAAACATATTTTTTTAAATAGACTTTTGTTAGCATGATCACACTGAATAACCACCTTCCACTGTTGAGTAGGCTTTCCTCTGTGTCCTTCAGTCATCCCTCACGGTAACAGCCAGAGGGCTTTCCTTCACACTCACACTGGAGCCTGTCTCTACCCTGCTGAAGACCGGTATGGCTTTCCACTGATTTTAGCAAAGTCAAAACTCCCATTCATGGTTTCAAAGGTAGTATATGAGCTACTCCCACTGGTGTCATTTCCCAGTGACCTTTCCTGTGGGTCCCCATGCCCCATTTGTGCCTCCTTGCGTGGCAGCTACTCTGGTCTCCTCCATTTGCAAACCTGCACTCTCAAGCTCCCGAGGTTTGTCCTGAGGCTTAGTCTCCTTCTAGCCATTGTGGGTCTGAGTCCTCTCATCTTCCACATCCCAGTTAGTTGTACCGTCTCAGAGATTTCCTCTTGACCATGGTCTGTTGCATCACCTTGTTTATTTCTTCCACCGAGCTTTGTGGAAATGTAGGTTGCACATATCTAATGTTAAAATCTGAAATGCTCCAATTGGACATAATGTCACAAGTGGAAAGTTCCACCTCTGACTTCCTGAGATAGGTCCCAGTGAAAACACAGGTACACTAAAAATATTGTATAAAATTATCTTCAGCCAGAGAGTGTAATGTGTAGAAACCATAAATGAATCTTTGTTTTTAGGATTGGGACTTATCCCTACAATATCTCATTTTGTACTTGCTAATATTTTAACATTCATAAAAGTACAAAATCTGAAATATTTTTGGTCTCCAGTATTTTGGATGAGGAATAATCTATAGATTATAGATTATTCATGTATGTTTACCTATTGTCATAAATTGTTTGATACATTATTTACTTGTCAGTCTTTGTCACAGGTAAGATATAAGTGGCAGACAGCCAGGATTCTTATTTGTCTTGTTTTTTACTGCACTCAAGCATGAGCCAAGGGTCAGGCTCATAACAGATATTCTGTAAATGTTGAATGAATGAATGAATGAATGAATGAATGAATGAGTGAGTGAAAACAGTCCCATATTCTCAAGGTAAACAGTAGGGGGTGGACAAAATCCAGTGGGCAGTTATAGGATGTGAGATGTGTGGAACAAAAGGGCTCAACCACTTAGGAGCATCCAGGAGAAGTTTTATTAAATATGCAGGAATAAGAAAAAGTGTACCAAAGAAAAAAATGCATGTGGATTTCAAGACTCCCTAATAAATTAATACATTTTATATCAGTATACTAACATTAATTTTTTACATTAAAAAGCATTGTTTTTCAACCTTTTTCACTGCCCCTTTAGGAAGCATTTTCTAGACATTTTCTCCATAAACCCCCATGAAATTTTGTACCACAAACATTTATACCACTATAAACTATGTATGTGTGTATACTTTACATGTTAAAAGGTAAGATTGTTTTTTACTCCCTAAGAACAAAAATTTTCTCCATTGGAAGTAAATGGAAATACATTTTTTTAAAAAATTTTATTTAAAGAGAAAAAAAAGCAAAACAGAAAAAAGGGTAGAAATAATACAGAATTTCAAAAAAAACAGTAAGAAATCACTAGTTGATAAATTACATATATTGTCTTCTTAGAAATAGTTGTTCATGTTACAAAATTAAGGCATGCAAAGAGAACATTCAAACAGTGAGGCTGCAAACAGTTCTGTTCAACAATCCAAAAAACTTAGTAATACGGTTATCAATCCTACACACCTAAACATACATGCAGTTATATCCTTTAGAGCACTTTCTTTCCCTCCTTATGCTTTTTAAGTCCATTATCTGTTTAGTTATATCGTGTTTCTGCTTGCTCAGTATCTTATTGATCTGTTTTGTTGTTATTATTTCTTTTTTAATCACCTTATATAATTCTGTTGTTTTGTTTTTGAGTTTCTCCTCATACATGTCACATGGATCCCCTTTGGTGGAGTTGGGAGTTTTTGGAGGTATTTTGTTACCTTGTTTTTTTATTTAATTTTTATTTAATTTTTTATTTAATTTTACTTTTATTTAATTTTTTATTAACTTGGAGGTAGTAATATACAACAAAACAGGATGGAATAAAGCCAATTGAGACAGTGTAGTGAAATTGGTACAGAACATCACAGCAGGTCACCAGGGCAACAGGAATAGGCACCATTGTATATCTCGTTATCTTCACAATAGTTGTTCTTTCAATCAGGTATAGCAAAATCAAAAGAAATACACAATATTATAGAACTTATCAAAACAGAATATTGAATAGAGCAACACCATTAATCAGGACAAAGTAAAAGGGCGATAAAAATATCTGCCTTCAAAGAGATAGTCGAAGGAAATTTCCCCCCACTCCCTGCATTACATACCTTCAAGCTCCCAAGAGATGCCAAGATCCTGGATCCCACTTGCTAATGGGGGGTGGGGATAGGGGATAGGGATGGTATGTTTGATTCTAAGCCCGTACCCCGGTAGGCATCAGGCTGTTTGCTGGTTTGCTCAGCGCCCTAAGTTCTAACATGGCGCGGATCTCAGGAAACGCTGTTGCTTCTTGTTTCTTGCCCTGGGGTTGCCGCAGCTTGCCAGACCACAGCCACTTACCAGGGCGGCAGACTGGTTACTGGTTGGTTCAGTGCCCTAAGTTCCAACATGGCACAGATCTCAGGAAACTCTGTTGCTTCTTGCTTCTTGCTTCTTGCTTCTTGCCCTCAATGGAAATACATTTAAGAAAGCATTTAACATGAATCATAGGCCTGAGTTTTGAATGAAACTCTGTTGATACACTGTCAAGGTACTTCCTCCTTAAATGCTAATGGCAGTGTACACTTTTTCAAAACAAAACAAAGAATATAATTTTCTTTTCATTAGGGGAAAACAAGTAATCTTGGTGTTATTTTTTTAAATGTGATATTCGTACTCACTGGGATGAAAAGTCACCATCAAAGTCATAATAGAGTTCACATAAAAATATCCACTGATATGTCATAGGGCATTGGCCTCTAAAGAGCTTTAGAAGATGCATCAGAAGAGCTTGTATTTTTAGGGAAAAATGTGACACACAAGTGCTCCATAATCACTGCTTGGTGCAGAAAGGAACATGTGGGGGCTGGTTGCTTCCAGGAGTCCTTGGTGATATATTCAGAAGGTGACTTAGTAAGTGTTGCTTGAGATTCAGATTTAGAAATGGCGATTAAATTAACAGGTAAATGAAAGTGGGTAAGTTGCCTAGAACATTTAGGGTTATGAGAGGGCTGTGCTTAGCAATTTATGGAAGAACAAGCTCATTTTCAGGGAAAGAGTGAATAATCTGATTCACGTCCTCCTGTTGCTGTGGCTCGAGGTTGTCTGTTTGGGATAAATGCACAACCCAAGGGAATGCTCAGGGTTCTTCCTTGAAGAGTAATCGGTGTATTGGTGTGGGGAACGCTGGTGAAGACTTTTAAATGATAGAACTCAGCTAAAGGACTAATTGTATGTCACTCAACACTTTCCATTTGATTGTCTTTCTGGAATTTTAAGAAGGTTAAAGCAGTAGGATTTGTTAAATGGTTTAACTCTGTGAACACTGTTTCTATGCTGGTGGTTCTTTTGTAGCTGCAAACGGATAGTGCTTCTGATGATAATAAGAAGGCCATAATTTAAGAACAGTGGACGTCTTCTAATTCTACACTTTTAGCAGATTTTTTTTATTAGTCAACCAGAATTCAGCCTCATTAATATTCAGTGAAATGAGGCATGGTCTAGCTTGATGGTCTATGAAGGATGCTCACCAAGGATGACATCTAGTTCCATTTAAGCTGATGTTCCTATTTATACCAAGGGTAGTTTGTGCTATTACTCAGAAATGAGAGATTTCCTGGATTTTAGGGCTATGCATTCTTTACTGTCATTCCATTTCTCACTTAACCAACCTCCTTGTTACTAATTATTCTTCTTTATCCAGTTAATGTCATCTTCACTTTCTTGACAGATTAATATAAATCATCACTTTCGTAATGCTTCTTTCCTTAAGAAACTACCTACCAGCCTATGTGACCTAGAGATTTCTAGCCTGCTTTATTTCCAGCTAATCTACATTATTCTTCAAGCTTCTTTTTCATTATGCATTCCAATTACTGCAAACTCTCAACTGTAATCCATTTATTCTTGAAAGTGTGTTCCCCTTAGCTGTCCCTTTCCTTCTCCCCTGTCACCTGCCTCGAAGTCCCTGATGTCCTATCTCCCCATAGGTGCTTGCACCTCTGCCTTGGACTACCAGGCATATTCTACATATAGATCCTGCCCTATATAAATAATGTATCCTGTTCATGCTAACTTCAAACAAAAGTGACCATCTCCTATGCAGGTCTGTCTGTGCTTGGATGCATATTTGCTACTCTATTTCACTCTTCCTTTAATAGTGCTAGATATTAATCTTGTGCATTTGTCTGAGACTTGAGTCTTTTTACCAAGTGTGCCAACCAGAGTGTTCTTCCCTTCATAGATAGCTTGCTATGGGATAGTTTGACATCTTAGATCCATACAACCATGGCTGTACTAAGAAATTGATATGAAACAACTTGTTTCATTTCAGTACTCAACTAACAAATAAAAAGTGTCTGAAGACTGTTTGGATGCCCTATAAACAGTTTGCCTCTTAGAAACATTTTCCTCTTGCTTTCATGCTCATAGATAATAACTATGATGAGTTACCTCCAAGAACATTTTTCATTTTATATGATGCTAAGCATTTTTGTGATTCTGTTAGTGTAATAAAATATATGTAAAATTGACCGGTTTAGTCATCATTACATTTGCACTTCGGCATTAGGTACATTCCTACAGTTGTGGACCCACCAGCACATCCATTTCAGAACATTTTTATGTTCTCAAAATAAAACTTCATATTTGTCAAACATTCTCCATTTTTCAGTTCTTGTAAACTACTATTCTACATTCTGCCTGTATGAATTTGGCTAATCTGTATAGCTAATGAAGGTAGAATCATATAATGATTATTCTTTCATGACTGATTTGTTTGGCAGCATAATATTCTCAAAGTTCACTCATATTGAATCATGTGTCATGATTTCTTTAATAAGGCTGAGCAATATCTCCTTCAGTGTATATACCATACATTGTTTATTTATTTATACACACTTGTATAAAAGCTTCTACCTTTTGGGATATTGTGTATAATGCTTATTCACAATAAGCACTGAATGTACAGATCTCTAAGAAATGTTGAAAGAAAGCCCATTAATTATATTCAACAAACTTATGCTATTACCTAACTTGAAGACCTGTGAATATTAGAATGAAAGAAGGTAAATTCTTTCAAAGATTTAAAAGATTTTGCTACTAATAGTATATCAACACTGAAGATGAGTCTTTTTATGGATTATGTTTATAAAACCTGTAGCTTTTTTTGTAAAAAGATATCTAATCACTGCCCCACATTCATCTTGTAACCTTACAGTGTCACACACTGATGGCATTAGGAGCACTGAACCAGTTGTCACTTGCTCCTTATGGCTGTATTTCTTTTGCAAAGGTTTCATTGTCCTCTGGGATCATTTTGTATGATGGAAGTAGCTGGGATTTTCAAATAGGATTTGTATTCTCCAGCAAAGGCTCTTCCCTGAGAGACTCATGGGACAGTTCCCAGGCCTCTGATCACCTCAGCACTGTGGAAAACCAGACCTGCAGACCTCAGAGAGCTTGCATGGTACAGCCAGTCAGGGCTACACAGTTCTTCCCCAAGTGGTGCTCCACACCATGATGGAAGAAAGAGTCAAATTCACCAATCACAGCAATACTCTTTTCCCCCATTTATTTTTTAAATTTTATTTTAGAGAGAATAAAACCAAGCAAAATAAAACAGATTAAAGGCAATCAAAACATGACAGTGTAAGTGACACAGAATTTTAAAACAAGATAATAGGAATGGTTACCATAATGCCTCTTGTTGTCTTCAGAATAGCTGCCCATACCTTCAGATATAGTAAAATCAAACAAAACAGAAACAGAATAGAACCAATAAAAACAAAACAATAAATGCAATACAGGAGTTCAAAACAAGACAATAGTTAATCCAAAATGGCTACTGTTAGGATTTTCGGTGTGGTGAAACAGCAAAATATGAGATAAAAAGAGACCTTTATTCCCAAGGACATGGAGAGAAGCCCCCGACCACAGACAGACTGGCCTTCTCTAACCCACACGTATGGGTTAGGGTACTCACATAACCTCCGACCGGGGCGGCGCCCAGGGCGGGCACAGGTAACACACAGGTTATTGATTGGGGCTATTTTTGCGCCACTGGGAAAGGTGACTACAGTTTGGTCCCGCCCCTTGCTCCTGCCTCCCACCACAGCTTTCCAAGGCACAACTCTTTCAGCTACCATCATATATCTTCTTATCTTCAAAATAGCTGCCCATGCCATTGGATATAATAAAATCAAACAAGATAAAACAGAATAAAACTCAACCAAACAATGAGAATGACACAGGATTTTGAAACAAGATAATAGGGAATCAACAATGGCTACCACCTTCAGAAGGAGATCCCCCATATATGCTACACTTCATATTGTTATCCTCCAAATAAATGATCAGACTACCAAATATAGGTCTGCAAAGTTAGGGAAACACTAACCACTATAAGCATTAAGTTGTATTTCACCTCATAAGCTATCATCACAGCTTGTGTTTCTCCAGATCAGCTGGTCACTTCCCAGGGGAGTCAGGGAGAAAGTATGTTGGCTTTCCTTATCTCCCTACCCACACGCCAGAAGGGGCTGACATCTGGCTCTCCCCCAGTCAGCCGTGCATGGTGCTGACTCCCAGGACTTACCTTCTTGTTGATGTCTTGTTCACCAAGAAAGGGCTGGTGGCTGGCTCTCCCCCAGTCAGCCCGTGCATGGCACTGACTCACAGGAGGTCTTAACTTCTTGTTCTCCTCCCTCACAGTGAGCAAATGGTGCCCACTTAGCAGGGGAGGACTGGCGCCTGGCTCTCCCCCAGTCAGCCCACATATGGCCTTTTCTCCCATTTATAGTGCCATACATAATACATTGTATTGAGTTTCTTTTAGTTGCATGGCTTTTTTCTTCTTTGCATGTTTTTTTTTTTGTTGTTGTTTTTTGTTTTTTTGTGATAGTCTTTCTAAGTAGTCCAGGTTGGCCTTGTATTTGAGACCTTCTGATTTCAGCCTCCCAAGTTCTAGGATTACAGAAGTGTGCCACTGCGCCTGGCCCTCAGATTCTTTTAAGAAAATCATAAGTATGTTTGAACACATATCTTCAAATGATAAATTAAATAACAGAAATCTACAATAAGGCATTTTAAAAAGTCATGAGTGTTGTTTTAAATTTATGTTTCAACTTGCTATTTGTGGCCAAAATAGATTAACACAAAGCTGGTTAGAAACAACCAGGGATCATCTTCTGGCCAAATGTACAGAACTTTTGTTTCCACACTTACAGTAATGAGCTCCCAACAGTTAGGTAAGGATCAGATCTGAGAAAAGCCTTTCTTCATCACTTTACAGGACTTCTATGCACAGCTGTGATTCTTAAGTAGGACTGATTTTTTCTTTTATATCTGTAAGACTTTCAAAATTAATCACTTTCCCAATAGGATGTACACAAATGTGGAGGCTGAGTCCAGTGATTTTTTCTGGGAATAATTTTCTCTTAGATCATAAATTGTCTGAAACCCTCTCCTAAAAACAGTGTTTCCCTTGTTGCTCTACTTCTTGACAGTGTCCCTTCTTCAGTTACCTCAATTTTATGATCCTCTCCCCTCAAGGCACTGGGGATTGTTGTTTACATTGTTTTGAACTTTGACCAGAATGACTCTGCTGCAATAAAGTGTCACTCTGGACTGATCTCTTCGTGTAGGCTTTTACTTTGTTTGGCAGCACTTTCCTTTTTCAGTTCCCTTCAAGTCCAAAATCTGCATTTCTTCCCCTAGTCTATCAAGATTCATTTTTTCTTTTCAGATTGTATATCCTTTAGGTGACCTAAAAAACCCTTTCTCATTGGTGGCTATTGTACAAATAACCCAAGTCATTAATTTGGTGCAGTATAAGTGGGAAATGCCAGTGGCTTCCAATCTGTCCTCTGTCAGCCCAGGAGGGCGTTCACCCAGTGTC
The DNA here is from genome assembly GCA_004027295.1 of Dolichotis patagonum. Lineage (NCBI taxonomy): Eukaryota > Metazoa > Chordata > Mammalia > Rodentia > Caviidae > Dolichotis > Dolichotis patagonum. The sequence goes on along the minus strand of PVJX010023855.1, from coordinate 3,382 downwards.
AGATAAGACGTAGCTGCCCACACATACTAAAATCTTGCTGGAGCTCTGGAGAGATATGTGAGATTTCATTTTTTCTACCTTGGACGTTCTCCTATTCTAAGGAAAAGAAACTTTTATGCCCTCACCAGGAAATACCACCCAGTTGTGAGGAATTCCTATTCCATCTGAGTTATTTTCACTGGAGAAACTTCTCAAGGTGATATCCCAAGCAATCTTGATTTCACAGTCTTTCTCCTTATCTTTGCAAATTTTTGAAGGAGCCCAGGACAGAATGCTCACTGTAAAAAATTATGGAGATATCTCAAAGTAGCCCTCCTCCTGCCGGTAAGACAGCACATAAGAGCTGATAAGCAAGCATAATCAGCATTTACTTTTATATGATCTGAGATGATTTCCATAATTTCTTTTTAAACTTCTATCTCTCAACTTTAATATTTTAATAACCTTTTTCACTTTTAAAAGAAAACTAAGTTGTAGTATTTCCTTATATTTTTCAGTTATATAGTTTATTGGTCTCACCTCATTTTCTACCAAACAAAAGTAGGCAGACAGTTGTGCTATTATCCTACCCCCCACTTCTCTCTCTTCCTCTCTTTCTCTCTCTCTCTCCCCCCCACCCTCTCTTTTGTAATGGGGATCAAACTCATAACCTCGCACTTGCCAGGCAGGCTAAGCGCCACTGAGCTAAATCCCCAGCTCCAAATGACACAGTTTAGTCTTTTTGTTTGTTTGTTTTTTGCTTTTTTTGTACAGAGAATCGAATTCATGACTTTGCACTTACAGAGAATCGAACTCATGACCTTGTGCTTACCAGGCAAGTGCTTGAGCCACTGAGCTAAATCCCTGGCTTTCTGTCCCCCATTTCTGTCAAGGTCATCATCTGCTGTGTTTCACACCTTCCTGCCTTCAGTGATCTTTCATATCCTGCAACATCCGGTCTTCTCTCTCCTGAATTACTCCAACAGCATAACGCATTGTAGAGCCTCCCATCCTAAAAACCTAAAAACCCTGTGTCCTACAGCCTCCACCTACAGCCTCCTACCTCCCCTCCCTCCCAGCCAGACTTCTCACAGCTCAGTGGTCCGTACTTAACCTGTCCCTTCCTCACTTCTTCATGTCTAGATTCTAGTGTATCAACACCAGATTGCTCCAGTCAAGGTCACTGACAACCTCTGTGTTGTCCAATAAGTCATCAACTTTGCCTTATCTTACTCAACCTGTCAGCAACATTCAAAAGAGTCAATGACTCCCCTCCAGTTGAAAATACACTGTGCTCTTGACTTCTGGGCATCATGCCTGGTTTTTTATTTTCCCTTTTTGGGAGTGTGGAAGTGGTAGTGGCAGGGAGACAGGCTTCTTGTACTCTACTCAAAATAAGTTAGTACCCTTCAGCATTCAGAACTAGGCCCTTTTGTTTAACTTCCCCCTGTGAGGTTTAATTTTGTGTCCAAATTCCTATATAACTTCTCCATTTATATATTTACATGAATCTCCCAGTAAAGTTGTCCAAATTGGAGCACTTGGTTTCCCACCTCTACCTCACTTTCCACATGTTCCTCTCTGAATTCTCATTTTCTGATATCAGTAAATCCTATCATTCGTCTCTCAAATGTACCAAGTTTTACTACTACAACACTAGCCACCATCATCGCTTGTCTGATTCTGCTTTTGCTCTTCTATCAACTGGTTAAAGAAGTAAAATTAGAAAAAATGTACAGCTTCTGTATTTAAGCAAAGGGCAATAAGACAGGGAGAGGAAGGAAGAAATCTTTAAAACATATTTAGCAGGCAGAATGTATGGGTGATGGCAATCTAGGGGGGAAAGGGAAATAACTAAGAGGGAGGAATCCAGGTGATGCTGAACAGAATGGGAAAGATGAAGGCTTATGCATAGATAAATTAATGGCTGAACTTGTTGAATAGTAGGATCATCAGACAGAATCAGAGGCAGTTGGATATGAACAACTGGAACTCAGACTTCAGGACAGAATCTATAGATAGACATAGGAATCATCCATTGTAGGTTATACCTGAAGCCGTGGGGTGGATGAAATCATCAAGGAAAAACATACTGATAGGAAAATAAGAGTGTCGGGACCACTTGTGAGCCTGGTCCTGGCTGCCTTTTACCTCCCTTCTGTTTTTCCTACCAGATCCAAGCACTCATTCTCTTCTCTTCACAGCTCTACATCACCTACTCCTGTTTATTCCCTTCCCAGGACACATGCAGAGGATTTACAATGCTTTGTGTCCTTCTCAGTCTTGCTGGTCACAAAGATAAGCGCTTGCATCCACCCTCTTTATAAAAAGCTTTGTTCCTGAACATTTTGGCAGTTAGTAATTGAGCATTATCTAGACCCAGCAGGAGAGTGACAACACTTGACAAACACATAGGGTCACACCTCCCCAGCCCTAAACGGAGTTACTTATCTGACACTCCCACAACGGCACACAAAGCCAACAATCCTGACATAGCAAACCAAAACCTTCCAACCTATCCAAGGAGAATTATAACATGTAGGCACTAAACCCAGAGTCTGCTTAGGCCTGTTTTACCTGTACGTCTAATCAGGTTGGTTTTTATAACCATGATGGTTAACTTTGGAATTGCACAAAAGTTCTGTCCTAATACAGTATTTTGGTAATCAAATTCCTTTGTAGTCATTAATTAATGATCCATTATGGATATAAGCGGTTGCTCTCACTTTAGTGGAACTTCACAACTCTCCTGCTCACTCTCTGTCTCCTGAGAATGAAATGCAAGGCCTTCACACTGAGCTGCATCCCCAGTTTATTTTTATTTTGAGACCAGATCTCACTAAGTTGCTGAATTGTTCAGGTAGGACTCTAACCGGTGATTCTGCTGACTCATCTCGCAGAGCGCTAGGATTACAAGCATATACTACCACATTCAAGGGACTTCATAAATTCTTTATCTAAAAGTTCTAGTTCCTCTGTGGTGGGACAAGTTCTAAACCAACAATTATTAGCAATGTATCAACAAACTGGGTCCCTAATTGAAACAAATCTAAACAAAATTTAAATAATATCCTAGTGATATGGAAATGATGTTTTAAATGGAATAGGATGAGCCAGGTGTGGTGGGGCACACCTGTAATCCCAGCACTCAAGAAACTAAGGCAGGAGGATCACTGTGAGTTCAGGGCCAGTCTGGACTATATAAGTGAGTTCAAGGCCAGCCTGAGCTACACAGCAAGACCCTGTCTCAAAAACAAAACACAAAAGAATAGGATAAGGTATAAAGGCATTCTTAATTTTTGAGAGCATGAAATAATATGTTCTAAATACTTTCAATGGAAATGATAAATTCACTTTGCCTTCTCTTTTTGTCACATTTTAATCTTTACCATCTGGGGTGAGC
>PVJX010023854.1:0-28754 GCA_004027295.1 Dolichotis patagonum | reverse complement strand
TTCTTATGTTGGATTTCTGGGATGGTGATTATTATGTGTCTGGGTGTAGTTTTATTTTGGTTATGGCTGTTTGGAGTTCTATATGCTTCACTTATCCAGATGTCTGTTTCTCTTCTCATGTTTGGGAAGTTTTCAGCTATTACTTCTGTAAATATCCTCTTGATATCATTTGGGCTGTCCCCTTCTTTTTCATTAATCCTTATTAATCTTATGTTATTTTTCTTTGCATCATCTTGCAGGTGTTGAATTGTTATTTCCTGATTCTTTTTTTTTTAAAAAGATCTTGTCTTTCTTGCTCACTGGCTGCAATCTTATCTTTGAGTTCTGAAATTTTGTCTTCACTTTCATTGAGGTGGTTTTTACAGCTTTCAATAGAATTTTTCATTTCCTGTATATCTCTTTGAATCTGCTTTATGCATTCTGTTTGTTTCTTATATTGTTCTTTGAGGGATTCTATCTGTTTGCTTTGTTCCTCTAGTTTTTTAGCTGTGTTTTCACTAGATGCATTCACTATTTCTTTCACTGTTTTTATCAATTTTTCTTTTACCTGGGCAAGTATTTCTGGTTTGAATTTCTCCATAGCTTTTCCTATTTGCATATTTATTTCCTTTGATATCATTTCAGACATTTCAGGTGTATGGCTTCTTTTTTCTTCTATGTACACAGCTTCTAAGCTTTCTTGGGGAGGGCTAGGGCTTTGAGCCTGCCTTTTGGCCTTTCCTTTTGTCATTTTTCTGTATTTCCTTACTTTGAGCGGTGTTCCAAAGCTTTCTCTGGTTATGTGGCAAATTACCTGTTACACCCTCAGTTCCTGGAGGGGCAGTGGCTCCCCCACAGGCTCCTGGCTTCCTCACAGAGTCCTAACTCCCCTCTGTGGGCTCCTGGCTCCCTAAGTTGTAAGGCAAATGCTGGGTGTGGCCACCCAGGAGCCTGTGGAATCTCAGGCAGGCCAGGCCTCCGTGCCTCGTCCCAGGCAGGTCTCCAGGAGGTTCCCTGCGTGTGTAGGGCCTACAGGTCCCAAAGAGTCAGGCCAGAATATTGGTTTTTGAAAAGTTCCCGGTCCCAAACAGACCTGGTCAAGATGCCAGTCTCCACAATATTCCCAATCCAAACAGCCCGGGCCACTCTGCAGGTCCAAGAGTTTCGGGTCCCAAAGAGACAGGCCGAGATGCTGCTTTCTGGGAGACTTTCTGGGGTTGAAGGGCAGGGCTACGGGCCCAAACAGACCCGGCCCAGATGCCGATCTCCAGGCAGTTCCTTGTGGATGAAGGGTGGGCCTACCAGTCCCAAAGAGTCGCACCGAGATGCAGGTCTGTGCAGACTTTTGATCCAAACAGCCCAGGCTACTCTACGGGTCCGAGGGTTTCGGGTCCCAAAGAGACAGCCTGAGATGCTGCTTTCTGGGAGACTTCCTGAACGGTGTCTCTCTCCTCTTCATGCCTCCAGGCGTCCAGCAGGTCCTGGGTTTGGCCGCTTAAGAGACATTATGACTTTTAATGCACTAACCTATATGATGAAGTAAGTACTGATTGCAAACCAGTTTAAAATTAATATCTAAATTAATATTTAAATTAATATTTTCTGAACTATAAAATTTTATTGCACATTTGAAAAATCTATTTTTATATTTATTTGTGCTACTAAAAAGAAGCACACTAAGTAGAAAAAAATGGGTATCACAAAAGACCCAGTAGTAGAACTATGCAACTGAAATATAAGAAGACAGCATAAATGTGCACCTTAAAAAAATAAAGTTAGTGGTCAGATATTAGAACTATTGTGATTTTTGTTTTTATAAATTAATGGACATTATTATCATTTGGATATTCCTTTGGAAACTACCTACCACTTTTATTTGGAATGTTCGTTTTTCTACAATATGTAATATATTGACTATAGATTTATGTAGCAATAAAGAAATAGACAAATAATGTAAAAAGAGCCATCTATCATTGAAATAAACCCTCCTTTTGAGAACTCATATTGTAAGATATGAGGTAGTATGATGTAAACATCTCTATAAACACTAAATTTATTATAGAAATGATAAATTGCTATATTTATGGATAAAATTAAAGATCAATAAAGGAAAGTTTGAGGTCATCAAAATCAGGATTACCAGCTCCTGTATATACAGCACTCAATTTAGAAAATTGGAGAACTCTAGTCTCCAATTTTTTGATTCTTTAGTCTATGATGAAGAAAATTCACTGCTTTTTATGGAAAGCTGTTGTTCAATGTAATCAAGAAATACTACCTCAAATAAAGCAAAAAGACTTGAACTATGAAAGTTAATCCTGACAATTATATATTGAATTTTAGGTACATTATTGTTTAAAGCAAAAATACCTGCGGCTTAAAACTAAAAGAGCCATCATAGACACAATTAAATATGATGTGTGAACTTTGTCTGGAACCTGATTCCAACAAACAGTTCTGAAAGAACATCTTTAAACCATGTGTGGTAGTGCATGCCTATAAGCCCAGCACTAAGGAGGATTGCTGACAATTCGAGGCCAGTGTGAGCTACAAAGTGAATTCAAGTCCAGCCTGAACTGCAGAGTGAAACCCTATCTGAAAAATATAAAACAAAACAAAACAAAACAAAACAAATCTTTAAGAAAGCTGGATAAAATAACCTTGGATTGAAGTATTTCTAGGAAAAAATAATATGATGTCTAAAATTGCTTTAACATACTCCAGGAAGAAAATTGATAGCATATTGATGAAATAAGAAAAATAGAAAGTTAATGCTTATTGAACTGGGAAAAATAGTTAAATCTTCCCTAATAATCAGTCAGAAAAAAATAAAGCAGTCATATCTGAATATAGTCATTCAAAGGGATACTACCCTTAAGTGTGGTGATGTAAGAATGGTTTATGCTTTTTACACTCTTATTTCAGTAGGAAAACCACTGAATTATGTAGCTCTGAAATAAATATTTTGGAATTATGCTTGCAATGGTGCAGTCCCAGGTTGTAGGTTATATGGCATATGTCCAAGTTTGTGTTTCAAAGGGAGTAAGGTGGTGTAGGAAATTTTTAAAATTAGCAAATACTGTGTCAAAAAGCAGGAGAATATTTTTAAGCAAAAATCATTTTGGAAATGTTTCAAAACCATTGCTAACATGCAGTTCAAAGAGCCAGAAGTAGAATCAAATTCTAGATTCAAGATCTGTTAGTTAGGAGTAGAATAAGTGCAAGAAACGCTGTTGCATTTGAACATACCAAGGGTAGGTAGGGTATTATTAAAGGGCAGCTGTGAAATCCAGCTGGACATCTGCTGCTTTTTTTATCAGGGGTGGTAGGCGGGCAGAGAGGCAGACAAAGGAGCAGCACAGGACAATCAGGGACACTACCATTTAACTGCACATCACTTTGGAGCCTAGATCTTACCATCCAATTTGGTCATCTACTTTTAATCACTGAACTTAGCTCTGAATGTCTTTTATCTATTTTTACACATGAGATATACACCAAAGAAATAAAGATTTACTGCTTTGGACAATAATCAAAAGACACAGGTTCTGAAGGCTATTCTAAAATGAGTTTGCAAAAGACTAGCCAATAGAAACTGAAATAAATGGTTTCTTCTCTTTTCTTTCTGTAAAGAGGACAGGGTACATTTTTTCATCTCACTTATTTACTTATTTGACATACATTTATTGAAGGCCTCCTTCATGTCAATGTCAGATAGGCTGTTGAGATATTCTAGTGAGAAAACGTAAACTTTATCCTTTACCTCATGGGATTTGAAGACTAAAGAAGAGCAGATATTAATGAAACACCCACAAAAACCAATGGATATTTCAAAAAGTGAAAATAGATTTGAAGGAAAGGAGTCTCATACTATAAAACCATACATTAGAAAAAGAAATAGGATATGAAAATATAGTATATTTGTGGAAACTTCAACTGTATCACTTATGGTTATAGTTCATAATTACTATTGCTTTATAATTTTTAATTTAAAGATAAGATTAAGTAGACTAGCTACATTCTCCTAATTCAGAGAAAAAGGAAGGATATATGAACATCTGGCAGTAAGGGGGAGAGGGGACAGAGAGAGAGAGGAGAGAGGGTTACAAAGGGACAGAAAGAGAGATGGAGGAGGAGGGAGAAGGAGAGGGAGAAAGGGAGTGAGGGAATTAGGGAGTGAGGGAGAGAGAAACAGAGAGAGAGAGAGAGAGAAACAGGGAGAGAGAGAGAGACTCTACTTCTACCTCTGAGCCATCAGGCCATTCTACCCACTTGCATCCTACTCCATCTTGGTTCTTATAACAATTGACTCTGTCATCCATTCATGTGAGAAGCAGCACTGACCGCTCTAAAATGTTGCCTATTCATTCATTCATTCCATGCATCTGCCTGGCCACACACCACAGCATGCACACACCTTGCCTGACCCTTAAGAACACTGAGAATAAATGCAGTCACTTCCTTTCCTTTCCCAGTGATCGCTCATCACCTAGCCAAAGATGAGGCTGTCACTGATACATGCAAGTTTATACTGACATACATTCTGCACTCACACACAAAGCAGATGAGTAAGAACCCACATAACAGCAGTCTAGACAGAAACCATTGCAAAGGAGACCTCAGTACTGCAGGATCGCTCTTCTGTCACCCCCTATGTGAGCTAGAGATTGCTTTTTCTGATGGCACTACCATGGTGAAGGGAAGGAGGAACACATTTGCGAACTTTTTCTCTTTACTTCTTCGCACTTCTCGCAATCACTCTGTATACCTGACATTTGACACAGTGAGTGTATTATCAAATCATTAGCTTCTTCAAGTGTGTGACGATTGTGTATTCTGTCAGGTCAGTGCATTATAGATCCAGAGGAAAAGCAGTTAAGGGTTAATGGATTTGCTTTAGGCATTTTACAACCTATTGTTCCCAATCAAACTGAAAACAGGTTGCGACAGGCAATGTGGAAATTTAAGTAATGCATTTTATAGTTCTCATATATTCTTCCTAAACAAGTAAGCATAAACTGGTTTCCTCAAAAGGTGTCAGATTTTGCTTTTTCAAAACAGCCCAAACCCCACTAATGTTTTATTTGTACTTAGTGATGTGGCTCAGCAAATTTTGAAATGAGATGCTGTGTACAGTACATGCAGAAAGCTCATCCCATGGGTTACCCGAACAGTGTGGCAGCAAAGGACATTTGAATGATCTCTAGAAACACTGGTATCTCAGAAAAATACAAGCGCAGGGGTAATCTGAAACCAGCATGAGATCGGCTGATGTTGAATCTGGAGAAAGAAGAGCAGAAGCATCATTTATTACATGAGCACTAATGAGCTCTCTCTTGCAGCAATAGGTATGTTCTTTGAATTGCCCAGAACCCTCAGAAGCAACATTTGGAGAGACATGCAAACATTTATAATAATCAATAGAAACTGTGGCAAAAGCATTAATTAAAACTGCTACAGTTTCTTGCAATTCAGTGAGGTTCAGATTTCAGATATTTGTAGTACAGTAAATGGAGAAAAGCAACCAAAGCTATTTGTCTTATATGCAAACCAATTTTCCATGCACAATCAAATTTTACTTCTTATATGCCTTAACAGCTGCTTTAAACCCATTGAGCATTCAGAAGTCATGATACAATATTAGTAGGAAAATTAAAGTGATAACAAATCACAGCTTGCTTTCTGAGCAACACAGTAGGGGGTCAGTTACTATTAAATATCCACAGCCTGTTCACACACACTCACATTTCCTAGGAGAGTCTAAGCAAAATACAGCCTTCAGGGATACACACTTAGTAGCTTTTGCATAACAATAACCAAGGTATTGATATCAGTTAATGAAATTCTGATGCTGAAGAAGGGCCCCCAAGGCTCAGAACAAAGCTCTCTAGGAAAACAAAGATACACTTCTTATTTAAAAAGTAAACAGTCAATTTCACTTACTTATTCATTCAACATATATTATCGAGGACCTTCTTAGTGTCAACTTCAGATAGGCCCTGGAGAAAAGTCCTGGTGAGAAAATGTAAACTTTATCTCATGGAGTTTAAAGACTTGAAGGAGACAGATATTAATGAAAGATCCACATACACAAATGGGTATTTGCAAAAAGTGAAAATAGATTTGAAAGGTAGGAGCCTTGTATTATAAAAGCATATATCAATGAACGTGACCTTGACCATAAAGGGTGATCCAGGAATGTGAAGAAACCTGGAAATGTAGAATAAAAGAAACATAGAAAACTCTGATTAGTAAGGAAGTATGTGGAAAATCTTGACCTAAAGGAATATTGTGCTTTGAGGCACTAAGACAGCCAGAAAGCTTGGAGGCGGAGAGCAAGAAGCAAAATGTGAAGTGAGATGGAGACACACAGGCAGACACCAGACCATGTAGGCCACAAGAACTTTTTATCCTATAAACAATGGAAAACCACTGAAATTCAGCCAGAGGGATATCATGAGCCATGTGAAGGGATCCTTCTGGGTAAAGTATGAAGTAGGGATTGGAAGAAGGAAGATTTCTATAGTCAGTAGCAGAGAAAGGGGGATAGCAACTCAGGATGGCCGTGAAGTACATAGAGCGATATTTAGGAGATAAAATACAGATGAATGCCTAAGGTTTTAGATATGAGGTAGTTAGTGAGAAGGAGTTGCTGAAGATGACTTCTTGATCCTAAGTTCTATAATAAGATAGATAAGTAATGATTTCTGTGGATTGAAAACCCTGAAACAGTAATGGGTTTATTCCAGGTTCATTTGGGGTGTACCTTTAGTTTTGAGTAACTTGCAGTACATATAAGTCGAGTCTTCAATTTGGGTCTAGATCTAAAGACAAGAGGTCTGGAATAGGCATTTCGATGTGTGCATCATTGAAATAAAGTTGATAACTGAATTTATCAGTGTGCATGAATGCACAAGTGTGCAAGAAATTATCAATTGAAAGAGTAGAGAATGAAAAGAGAAGGTAGCAAAGTTTAAGCCTGATGGCCTTTCATATTAATTCAGTGGTTCTCATGGTACTGTTCAACAGCAAGAGAATCATCCTGGAGTCTATTGTGCAAACAGACCACCTGCATCAAAAACTCTAGGGTCAGGGCGGAACAGCATGCACAACAGTAAGCCCTCAGGTGTTTCTGACGCACAATCAAGTTTGTCTGTGACCGTCATTGAGCCCATTGAGTTGCCCGTTGGACCACTAGGTGGTGAAAGGAAAGCAGAAATATACCAGATCATCAGGAAAGAGAACAGTTCAATGAAAACATCAAGGTCAAATGTGGGCAGGACATCAAGTGAAGGAGATCACTTTTGACTTTAGAGATGATTTCAGATTGAGGACTGCAGTGAAAACAGACTGGAGTGTACTGAGTGAACGGGAGGAGAAGAAAAGGAATAATATAAACAACTCTTTCTTGACTTTTGAGTAAGCTCTGAATGTGGGAGCATTTTAACATAGTGTTATGTGAGGCTTAAATGCTGATTGGAAAGATCAGAAGGAGATGAGTAGGAGCACACAGATATAGTAAGTCAGTAGTGACGTTTGTTGGGACGGGGAGAGGCATGGGCTGTGAAAGCCAGAAGGGAGCACTTTGTCCCAATCAACTTCTCTGCTGCAGCTTCAAGTATGAATAGAGTAACCTGTCTCACAGCCTCTTCCCAGTGTGCATTTTAAAATTTAGTTCCTTAAGCATAAACACTTTCCCTTCTTCTGGACCCCAGTATTTGTTTTCTTTCTTCAGCATCCTATGGGCAAGTCTAATCATTGGCATCACAGCTCACATGTTGCCTCATTAGACAAGTTTTCCATAGGCACTTTATTTTATGTTGCTGTCTCCTATTATCATCCCCAACCACTGCCGACCCCATTTTTGATCTCTCATTCCTTACAATATCTTTTCCTCCCTGAAATTATTTGTTCACCACTAGGTATTTTCATGGGATGGAAGGACTTTGTCCTGTTCACAACTAAAGCTCTAGTCCTTAGGATAGTACTTAGAGGGTGGTAGACATTCTTTAAATCTTTATTGAATGAAAAATTACAAAAATGGCTTCAGATGTATCTGTTAGTTTCTCTGATCATAGGAGATTGAAGGGATGCTTTCTGCTGGGTTCTCTTTTCTTATCAAGGAAAAATAGGAAGGTCGTCCTCTCATTCCAGTGGTAGGGGACATAGGAGGTGTCAAGGTTTGCACTTGAGAATGTTTTGACCAGTCCAGAAAAGAAGAGAATGGATAGACCATAGGCATCTAGACGGAATACCTGACAGTGTTGTGAGGCCACTCAAGGATGATAATCATAGAACTAGAGGGGTACAAATTGCTCTGCTGAGTGACTCTGTCTAGTGATGTTCAGATCAGTGGATCAATGGAGAAAGACAATGTGGAAAAAGCAGATAGGAGAATGGGGATTTGCATTTTTTTTTTAGGTGATACAACAAATATCCAGAGGCACAGGGAATGTTAGAATACTAGCAAGCCTGTTACTGCGTGTCCTAGGCTTCAGGGCCTGACACAGTTAAAGCATTTTAGCAGGAATAGGTGAACAAAAAATGCTAAAAGTTGAAAAGTTGTAACCAATCAGTGAGAGGACTGAATTGGAGTCACAGCTTGCATGATGACCGGAGGAATGTATGTTCAAGGTGGAGACTGAGGAAATCTCTAGAAATAAATATCAGTGAGTTTGGTTTTTTCTTTTACATTCTAAACTAGGTGTGTGATTTGTTGTAACTGTAATGGCAGCATGCCACTTGTGCGCAGGCCTTAGAGTCGCTACCTCTCAGTAATGAATGATACAATGAAACCTTGTCATCTTAATTTCACTGAGAATTGGTAATAATTTGGTCACTAGGTGAGCTGATACTTTTTCATTAGTGAAAGATCTATAAAGTAAGAAGAAATGGATTGTTCTATTGACCCTGTTTTCTCTGAATGTGTGGTCTTGGGTTAGCTTCTGAAGTGTCTCTGTTTTTGCATCTGTAAAAAGGAAGGAAAATAAATGTCTCACAACTTGAAGTATGAAGTAAGAACATGCACGTGAAAAGATCTACATATTACAAATATACACCTCTATATTATTTATATTATCAATATTATCTATATATTGTAAATAATAATAATTTTTAAAGCAGCTAAGTATAGTAACATTTTACAAAAATACATTATATTATAATCATTCTTAACTACATGTTGGACAAAATAAACTGCTCTATTTTCCACAAGATAAACAGCTCTAAATGCCAAATACATTTATTAACAGTGGTTTATAACTGGCGTACACCTGTAATCTTAGCACTTGGGAGACTGAGGTAGAAGGATTTTGAGACCAGTCTGGGCTACATACAAGTTCAAGGCCAGCCTGAACTACATAGCAAGTTCCTATCTCATAAAACAAAAATGATTTATAATTCTGGTTTTACTTAATGTCAAAGAGGTTCTTTTCCCAGACTATAAAATTATGTCTTATTGCAAATGTAGCAATTCTAGGATCCCCTCTGTCTCTGTCTCTAACTCTATTTTTATCTCTCTGTCTCTCTGTCTCTCTCTCTGTCTCTCTCTCCCCCCCTCAGTAACACAACTGTATTTTTTTGTGTGTGGTACTTTTCTTTCTTCCTTCTTTCTTTTGTTAAGATGTGCTGTGAGCCAAACTTACTTTTTGGGTGGAAACAGAAAGAGACAAAAGGGAGAGGCAATTTATTTATTTTACCTAGAAATGAAGGGAAACTTTTCATTTTTACAATGTGATCAATACTCATTAAATAACTCCAGATCTTTTATTATTTACTGATTTGACAATACGTGTACTCAACCCTTCTGTGCTTTTTATTTGATAGCTTAATGGGAGTCTAATTACTCCAGTGGATGAAAAAAATCCATCTGTCTGAATCTGCTCTGCTCTGTCGTGTGTGTTATCTAGGCACTGTCAAATGAAGATGTCACTTGAAAGTTCTGTGAGTATTTGTTTTGATTACTCACATCTAGGTTGTCTCCAACTATTAGGAGAAGGAAGCTCTGTTCTCTTCCACAAAGTCTCACTAAAGTATGGACTTACATACTTGTCTAGCAAAAAACTTTATTTCATTGGTGTCTACTGCAAAAGTTCAATGAAAAGTCACCAATACCATCTCCCATGCTGTACATATTTTCTGAATTAAGCTTGCTAGGATATCAGCAAACATGAATCAATTTTTAGTAAGTAGTTTTTTCTTCTAAAATTCTTGTTAAGGAAATTCTTAATTCATGTTTTTTCCTCTACTTGTTATGGAAAATATCACACAGGAACAATACAAATCATTGTACCATAGGTTTCAGTAAAGGAAGTAACATATCTAAATGTTGTATGTAACAAGGGAAAAACAAGTCAGATACAATATTTGTAACAATAGTGCACTTGTTTTTCTTTCAAGTAGGATACAAAGTAAGAAATACAATTAAGTAAACTACGTTAGCTTCCTATTAATGCTGCCTCCTGATTCCAAAAACAATGATCTGAATTCTCTTTTATGCTTTTCCATTGTCTTCAGGAAGATTCTAGAAGCCAGGCTATGGATGCATAACTCGACAGAGAAAGCATTCTCTGTGCACCCCCTTCCTTCCAAGGGAAAAGATAAAACTTATTTTTTAATCAAATAATCATGATAAACCTCTCATTTTAAAAACATAATCAATGATCATAAAGTAATTGCTAAACCTCTGTTTTTTCTCTACTCATTATGGAGCACGCAGAGTTACAGAGGCCAGGAAGTACATTTCCTGACCACCCCTGCCTGGCACCCGTGGGGGTGGCTAGCGTGTTGTTGCTTAGTATCTGTGACACGTGGGTGCTATTGACCCAGCCATGAGCAGGAATGGAGGCTTCGGGGACTGGTGTCAAGGCCAATAAGCAGAAGTCTCAAATATCATCAGGCACTCTGCAGATTTTATTATTGTTCATCTCACCACATCTCCTCACACTGATTTTCAGCTATATTGTGCTTCTTTCGTTTACTGGAACAGTTGTCTGTCTAGAAGTAGAGAACAGTGGGGGTGGGGAGACATGAGAAGCAACTGTTCTTTCTGCTCCTCGGCTCCCAAGTCCACGTGTTTTAAGGAAGGAAGTGGGAAAAAGGTGGAATGGTGTCCCCATGTCACCGTATAGTACACTCTGACTACACGTATCTCAAAGGTCAGTCACATTCCTACTCTATCTCACTCCTGGTCCTCTTCCCTGAATTTCCCCTTTCCCATAGCTAACTCCTGCTCAGACTGCACTCACCTTAGACATTACTTCTGGTAAGAAGCCTTCCCCTACCACCTACTGCCTGGGCTCCTGCTCTTTTCTGTGTGTCCACCACCCCACTCATCACACCATATTATGTTTAACTTAAAAACTCAATTCTTCACTAAACATAAAATCCCTAAGGAAAGAAGCTGGTATTGTGAGTATCTGACAGACTTCTTGAAACATAATAAGAAGTTAATAAATACTTTTTGGTTGGATCAACTATAGTAACCTATTCACCATCTCTGATTGATTTGAAGTACAGTTCTATTCTGATTTTGAAGTTACATCTGTGTAAATAAACTATCAGAGATACAATGGCAAAGGGGAGTATCTAAGTCCAATTTTGGTGTAATCATTGATTTAGGAGGCCTTAAAAGGGGAATTTACAGATTGTCCTCAGTGGAATGATTAAACAATGTCTATCTATATCAATGTCTATATCTGTATGTATCTATCCACCATCTATCTCTGGATAACAGCTTAGTTATCACTTATAAAAGAGTAGATAGAACATATATGGTATTATCAGTTAATATTTATGCAGTTCTGGCTTTCAACAAATACTAAGTACTTATAGCAATGCATGTAAGTTTTGAAACTGAGAATAACATTTTTTTTCCAGAAGAAATAGGGCACCAATATAGCCGTTTAAGGAAGACATAGTTGCTGCTTATGTGTGAGAAGAGGTGGAAATATATGTTCTGGAGGTATTACTTAAAACAAGTCAGAGGAAATTTCTATGGAGGCCTAAGTTAGGACTTAAATTTATGACAGCTAAAAGTAAATGTTGTCAGAATTCAGAAAGGCTAATAATGACTGATTTGAGCTTTCCTGGTAGGTTTCACACAAAGGTTTGATAATATCAACTTTCAGTGGATCAAATGTTTTTGTATTAGTTTTTCATGCACATAAAATTTTGGAAGAAGGGTCAATTTAATATCCATGTGTTCTCAATGCTTCTGTGTGATTGGAATTTTTCCCTTATTTTAATTCTACTATCTAAATAGCTCTTTAATACTTCCTTACCTTTGTTTCTCTCTACCACTACTAATTTGGTTTGCTCCTATCCTTTACTTTTTCTTTCTTTCTTTCTTTGACTGCTTTTCACTATGTAGTTAAGGATGGCTTTGAACTCACTATGTAGCCCAGGCTAGGCTTGAACTCACCACAATCCTGTATCAGCCTCCCAAGTAAGTGCTGGGCTTACAGGCATGCACCACCATGCTTGGCAACTTGTAGTTTTTTTGTCAGCATTTCTAGACTCTAGATTCTAGGATCTTCATCTTTAGTGAGTTGCATGCATTCATCAAAGTAACCATCTGAACCAAAGGTTAGAAAGCTCTTTCTATAAAGTGACAGAGAGTAAATAGTTTAGATATGTTAAATCATAGGATATATGTTGCAACTATTCAGCTAGATTGTTGTTAAAATAGCAGATATAGACAACATATAAATAACAGAATGCGGCTGTGTTACCTTAAAATATTTTTATGAGCACCAAAATTCATATTTTTTTCACGTTATGAAATATCATTCTTCTTTGGATTCTTTTCCCTAGTCATTTAAAAAAGGGCAAACATCTTGTGCATGGGCTGTACCAAGGCAGGAGGTGGGGTAACTTTGTCTTGTAGGCCATAGTTCACTTCTAAGCTAAGGCATAAATTTGACTCTGACTTTATGTTACACTTGAGTTACTTTCCTTTGGAGACAGGTGACTGAAACTATATACAAGTTGGTATTTATTTGGTTGTGCTTTTTCTGTGAACCCAAAGCAAAAATGATTTATTGTAAAATGTGTGTTATACCAAGATACATGAAGAAAAATATAACCTCATCAATGCTGCCAAAAAATATGTATCATTAATTATTTTTAACATAAAAGTGGTGTCAGGGTTGCAACAGAGAAGAGATTAAAGGAGGAAGGTAGCAAAAAGTATGAGGCATTAAACTAAAGTTACAACGGTTTGGGAGAAAAAGCCCTTTGAGACACATTTCTCTGTAATATCTTGGACAATGAGTGAACAGCGGTTGTATAAGTTTTGGAGCAGACCAAATCATTTTGAGGGAAAATGTAAGCAGATTCTTAGGAAGATGCATTAAGTACCTTTACCTAAAGAATGCAAATAAAGAGGGGACAAATATACAGCCAAGATGTTTTACTGAGAACAGATAAAGATGCTGAATAAAATTATAGAAAATGTCATGCATTGCATTCATAAGTATTCAGTGCAAGAAACAAAAACATCCCTTTTCCTTCAGGAGAGATCTAGTTATATGAACTTTGATGTGTATAAACTTTTAGGAAGAAAGAAATGGGTTCAAAATGGGCCACTGGCAATGACTTCCAGAAAAGTTCATAATTTAAATGGAGGACCTACTACTTATAGCACTACAAATGGTGTTATGTGTTACTGTGATGTGGAGATTAATGATTGATAATGAAGCGGATCAGTGACAAAACTGCCGGCACAAACCTGCACAGATGGCTTCATTTCATTATTCAGGAATCTGAAGAATGGATTCCTCACTGTGACCCAAAAATCATAATGTCTGAATTAAGAAGCTAACACAAATGTATGTGGGCACCTAAATATTTAGTTTATTCTTTCTAGCCCCTCCAATATAAAGAAGACAGAATGGAGCTTAAAAATGCTAACCTCTAATATTCATCATATTTGTAATATTCATTTATGTGTGTATGCATACATATTTGTACCATATATTTGTATAATTTATGTATTTGTACTGTGTAAAACATAATTGTGCCTTGTATTCTGCATGCTGCATGTGTGTGTTATTTAGTTAATGTGTAATTGAAAAGGTAAAGTAGGCTTTGCTTTCCTGGAGAAATAACACCTATAAGAAAAAATATGAATATATACACATATATTACTATATATGCTAATAGTTTGCTGTGCTTGTCGCCAAAGAAGACATTGGGAAGCGAAGTGCTCTAAATTAACTTTCTATGTGGCTTAATTTACATATAAGACAGAGGAATGTTTCAGAAAAATTTCCAAAATTTAGTAACTTCTACCTTCCATGGTTTTTGACTCTTATTTTAGATTGTCTTTTGTAATTTTTTGTCTTTCCCCTTAAAACACAGGCACTCTAGTCTAACATGAAGCGCTTGATCTTTGTGAGGTACAGCTTACCCTCTAGTTAGTCCTATCCTTTATGCAGCAATATAAAGAGAATAAACCACAGTGAGCTAATTTTTGCCTAATTTTCTTCTCTTAGGGAACAAGACAAAGAATTTAGTTTGACCTCAATAAAACAAAATGGATTTGTAATAATGGCATACAAGCAAAAATCCATTAAAGTCATTTCAGATGATACGATACAATAATTGTTGAGATTTTTGGAGCATATTAAGGTTTTTAATATAAAACAACTTTAATTTTTTATCACTGAAATAAAATTAAGGTGCAATTCTTTTCTCATTTGCTGGTTGGAAAAAAGCGCAAAGATTTGGGTTAACCACTTTAGCAACCTGAATATACCCAAGAGCAAGTAAAGCTCTTCAAAATGTGGGGGCAGTTCATCCAAGGAATGTAGGTGCATTTGGGGTCCTTCTTATCAGCACAGTTTGAGCCTAGGAAAGCAGTAAAATGAGGAAGAAATAATTAGAGTATAGACGTAAGGTTCCCAGATCTCTCAGATTTTAATAAACAATGTAAATATTGGTAACTTTCTGTAAAACATGGGAATAAAAGGGTTTTTAAAGATCAATGGAGTTTTGCTCATTTGGGGGATAAAGGCCATCTCTCCCTCTCTCTCTCCTAGGAGAATATTTTAAGTATTTTCTTCTCATTAGAGTGTAAAAAAAATACTTTAAGCAGCAGCCTTATATAGAAGGTGTTGTTACTAGTTTGTGGCAAGAATTTTAATTATTTTATAGAGCATATTAGTTGAAGAAAATACCTTCAAGGATAAAAATGAATAAGTTATTTTAAGTAGAGTCAATTTGTGGTAAGTCCATCTATGGATTCTGAAAACAATATCTTTGATGCAAAGAAATGATCTCCTAGAACAGAGCATTGCAGGATCAGGAGATAAGAACACTGGTGCAGGAACTGGCTAGCTGTTTCAGACTTTCTTCTGTGTCTACTTTTCTAAATTTCCCCTCCCCCTTGCATATGATTGAGTTCTGGCGCATGGTGCGTGAAGGAGATGTGTGCCGTTTTCAGGCTCATTGAGTCTGCAGGTTCCACTCAGATTTTACTCTTTACTTAGTCCAAATCTAGAATATTATGAAGATCTTAAGCATCACTAGGCACCATTTGAAAGATGCTTAGTACTTCACTGATATGTGGCATAGATGCACTCTCCATTTCAGTCTATCAAATCTGAGTCTGTAGTGACCCGAGCCAGAAGGACAATCGCCCTGCTGTTACAACTGTGAACTGTTGGTTGCAATAGTCTACTGTAACTAACAAATCATTGAAGAGGTAGAGTAGACCTTGGAAAGTGTAAAAAGAGACATTCAAAACAAACCACAATGGAAACTGACCTAATAAGGATTTTTTAGCAGAACTTTTTAGTGTATTAGTCAGCTTCATATTACTATAAGAAAGTATGTCAGAGAATTAATTTACAAAGAGAAAAGGTCTATTTAGACCACAGTTACGGAGGTTACTATCCAACATCAGGTAGCCCCATTGCTTGGGCATCTTGTAAGGGTGGCACCTCATGCCAGGAACACAAGTCGGAGTGAGTACTCACAGAAAGACAGTGGGAGCAGAAAGACAGACAGGAGTCCTATGGTCCCTTTCAAGGACAGCCCTTATTGACCTGAGGAAGTCCTCATAAGCACCACCTCTTCAAACTCCGTAACATCTCGCAACACCAGCATCCTGGGACAAAGTTTTTATATATGGACCGTGGGGAACGCTCATCCAAACTGTTACAGTGTTTCCAAAGTAGAATTTTTTTTCATATTTATTCTAAAACCTTTAACCATGCTTTTATGTTTCCTTATTCTTACTTGACCTTTCATCTTCCCTAAAAGTGCCCCAAATTAAAGACCCTTTCGGGTTTGATTAAATGATTAAGACATACACTGAATATTTCCTGGGTAAGGTTTGGAGGTGCCAAGTATATAATATCCTAAAAGTAATTCATCTTGTAGTTTGGCATAGGAAAACATTTCATCTGGGTGTAGTATGCTTTAAAAATAAATGTTATGATGCTATGAATTTTATTCAATTATTCAATCAACAAACAATGAGCAACTTATAGCAGGCATAGTCGCTGAGTTAATAGGAGGCAATTTTTGCTTTCCTTCATGTCTCAAGTACTCCACCTGAGCTTCACACTGTAATATAAGGACTCCTTCTCTAATCATTGCAGCATCTCAGAAGTCTGTTTTTGATTCAATTACTGGATTATAACTTTGCTTACTTTATTTTTATGTCACAGATGCTCGGCAGTTTCACAGCAAACAGAGACTGTAAATCCAGAAAGACAAGATTTCAGAGGAAAGAAAAATTGGTAACTCAAGTTTTCACCATGAGTTGGGATTTTCACGTATCACCAGTCCTTTTAGATTATTCTGCTTACATGAGTAAAATGACTTACTCTAATTATCTATGACTTCCATATTTGGGGTCTAAACATAAGATATTCATTGGTTTTATACAAGAAAGCAAGCCACAGGAAAATGCCTTTTTATATTCAGTTTTATAAATATTTTCATTCAAGTACAGGTGCAGGAGTAGCAATTGTGCAGTAGACATTTTTGAGTGTGAGACTGAGTTTTTGTTGTTCGAAAGGAAAAATGAGTCATTTGCAAACAAAAGACACAGAAAAACAATAGGAGCCTTGGTTTTGTGTAGAATCACCAAGTCACTTCTTATAAGTTCTTTATATTCCAACAAAGTTGCATAATTTTTCTAATTTATAGCCTGTATTAATTAGATTTCCTTCCGTTTGACTTTTACTACCTCATAGCCACTTGGTATAAGAAAACATTTCATCTAGGTATAATATGGATTAAAAATGATGTTATATTGCTGTGAATTTTATTCACTCATTTGTCTGATCAACAGAAAGTATATGAGTGACGTATGTATCAGCCATAATGGCTCTGTACATGGAGAAGAAGGAACTTAACTTCTCCAGTGTCTCAACTGGAGAAGCTAAATTTTTTGTGTTGTGATTATGTTTACTTAGGTTTTTTCCTCACTAAGGTTGTTTTATGTTCTCTATGTATAATGAATTTAAAAACTTTCAGTTCCTTGAATAAATATATATATTGAACATTATGTACCAGGAGATGTGCTGATGGCCACAATAAAGTTACAGTTTTCTCTCAGGTCACGGGGACAATGGCATTTTAAAAGAATTACACAATGATGCAAATGTAGTAAAATGACTACTTTTCTAAGTATGCTGAAAAGAAAGATGTGATAAATGAGATCTGGTGAGTGAGCTAAGAGCTTTCCAAAAGAACTTGATCACAGAATAGAAATCTGAAGGAGGAGTAGAGTCCCTGAACCAAGCAAAGTATGTTTTTTTTTTTTTTTTTTTTGAGGTATCAGGGATCAAACTCATGACCTCATGCTTGCCAGGCAGGCGCTTATGCCACTGAGCTAAATCCCCAGCCCTCAAGCAAAGTATGTAAGAGGCGGATTTATACTTTAGGCAAGTTAGAAGTCCCTGTGGGAGAGATTGGAGGTAGGGGTAGGGGAGGGTGAGTCCCAGAGAGTTGGGGGGGGGGGGAGACGTTGGAGTCCCTGTAGAGGAGGGGTTGAAGAAATCACACAGCACTAGGCAGAGGTGTAAAATCCCCACCCCTCCCCCACCCAGTGCAAAGCTATTCACATAATTAAGCAGGGAATTGGAGGTAGAGGGCCCTCTTGAAACTATATAATTTTTCTTTGGCTTATTTTCTTAGTTCAAGTTAATACTTGTTGGAAATTAATTATAGTATTTGCTGTCATTATATACTGTGAGACATGCTAACGTACCCCAGTAGGTGCTGGCTCAGATCTGAAAATACGGTCAATCTTTCTCTCCACAGGACCAGGAGTGTTCTCTTTGCAGAACCAACAGGATTCTGCACTGAAGAATGAATATACAATTTGTACACACTGAATCCTTTCCAAAAGCCAAGATAAATCAACCTATTTTAAAGGTGTTAATTGTTTACTTGAATGACTTTTGAGGTCTTTTCAGTTAACGTATTGGATAATACCTTTCAGCCTGCCTACCAAACTGAACGTGGTGTCTAAGGAAATGCTTCGAAGGTAGTAATATAATATTCTCAGTGGTTTGAAAGCTGTAATTTTCTGTAAATTATATAACAAATGATAAAAGTCTGAGATGATGGTATATACATATATTGAAATATAAAACCCCATAAATATGGCTAGTTAATATGTGCCAATGAAAAATAATTTATTTTGATTACCAGGAATCAAACTCAGGACCTCATACTTGCCAAAAAATAAATATATTTTTAAAAATTATGAAAAATAGCATTTTTATTGAAAGAAAGATGGCCTCACTAATACATGGTGCTGGAAAAACTGGCTTTCCACATCCAAAGAGTAAAACTGATATAGGGAATTGAAACTCCTGACCTACTATGTCCGCGATTTTGTGTTGTCTAAAATCAAAGAATGAGTTTTAGGAACAGCGGAGGTAAGAGCAGCATATATTTATTGAGAGAGAAAAGCTTCTGTCTGAAGAGAGACAGAAGAGGACCCCAGCAGGTTGCCAAGGACTCTTGTCTTTTCCAGGGACTTTTGTAGAGCAAAACCATGGGTTCAAGGTGGGAGAAGACTGGGAACTCACATGGTGGATGGGTATAAGGTGGAACATAACTGTAGTTAGCCAATAAGATCAATAGTTCAGGTAAAACTGATTACATTAGGGACAAATGGGGAAGCGAGAATGGGCATTCTTACAGAGTGGTGACTCTTTCCTAGGAGGATGGGAACTATTTAGGGTGTCAGTCCTCAGGATATGGGTGCATTTGTGTGGTCTTTTGTCTTGAGGCCTGGTCCACAGCAGGAGGCGTCAGCTTCCCTGGCAGTTTTCAGGTGTCAGCTTACTGCCTATAATATTTTTGACTAACTCAATTGCCTGCTACAAAACTAGACACATGTCCATCGCCATGCACTAAGCTAAAATAACAAAGGATCAAAAATTTAAGTACTAAAACAGAAACACTAAATCTTCTGGAAGAGAAAATAAGTAGCAATCTTGAAGACACAGGTGTAGGCAGAGACTTTATGAAATTTTATACAAGAGATTACACAGGAAATACTATAAAGAATCAACAACGAGGATTTCATTAAAAAGCTTTTGAATAGCGAAAGAAATCATTAATAGAGTAAAAAGACAACCCACAGAGTGGGAAAAAATTATAGCCAGCTGTCCCTCAGATGAAAGAATTATATATAGAACATATAAAGAGTTGCAAAATCAGGCCCTCCAAATTCAAAGACCCACTCCATAATTGGGCATCTGAGGTGAATACACACTTCTCAGATGAAGAAATACAAATGACCTATAAATATATGAAAAAATGTTCAACACTACTGGTCATTTGAGAGATGCAAATTAAAACAACAGTAAGACTCCATCTCACTCCAGAAATAATGACTGTCATCAAGAAATCAGTAAATGCTGGAAGGACTGTGAGATGAAAGAAATTCTGCACTGTGGATGGGAGTATAGAGTGCGGCAACAACTGTGGGAATCAGTGTGGAGATTCCTTAAAAAACTAGGCTTAGAGGTTCCATTTGACCCAGCTATTCCTCTTCTGGCTATCTTCCTGGGAGAACTGAAACCATCATACCACAGTGATATATGTTCACTCATGTTTATAGCAGCACAATTTGTAGTAGCTAAATCTTGGAAACAACCCAAATGCCCATCAGCTAAGGAATGCATAGAAAAAGATTTTTTTTTTAAACAATGGAGTACTACTCATCCATAAAGGAAGATAAACTTGAGACATTTATAGGTAAATAGATGCAACCTGAGATCATATTCATAAATGAAATATATCAGACTTACATGTGTAAAGATCATATTGTTTTCCTGGTGTGAGAAACTGAAAGAATAAATAAGGACCAAGAAGTATAATAGATATTGTAAAATGGGAAGGAATTGTTCAAAAGGAAGGGGGAACTATGGTGGGGAAAGGAGGAGAGGAAGGAAGGGAAAAGGGAAAAAATACAAGATAGTATGCTACCATTTTCTCTTAGTTGATTGAAATAAATGTTTGTGTTAATATTATTTGGAGAATTTTTCATGCTCATATCTTGTACTCTGAGTACTTTGAAGATAACAATGAGTATTGTACTTTGAAGATAACAATATGCAGTATATTAACTATTGTTATTCTCCCATTATTTTGTTATGAAATTTTGTTTTATCCTTCTCATAAAATAAAAAAGAAAGAAAATGGCATATGAGAGTTTACTATTCAAGGTGTCTGTACCCATAGATTAAGTTTTGTTGATTGATGTACAGTAGAATAAAGTGAATAACGAGTTATTTTTGATATTTTATACGCAAAGAAAGAGACTTTATCAGTGGCCTAATGACTGAAAATAAAACTATGCATGGGAATCTCAGGATTTACTGGTATGACTTCTATTTCAGAAGACAAAATAGAGAATTTCACTTTTTTTGAGAGTTTCTTTTTTGGAAGTTTTCCTTAGCTGCTTGGAGGGACAGCCGCTTGGCAAAACTAATGCCTTTGAATCTACTGTCTGATTTGGCATGCAGTAGGTGGTAACACTCAGTAAAACTCACAGCAATGAGACTGATAAAGAACAAAAGGAAGCCTGGCACTATTAGAGATTGAAACTGTACACATGAGCAAGAGATAACTGACCTTTCTTTACCAACTTTTTGAGCATTGATTTACGTGCATAGATTTTTTGTATTTTTCTTGTTTCTTAAACTGATTTATATTTCTATATTATGCTTTTTATAGAGTAGTTATAGTTATGCATGCTAATAATGAGCTTATATTTTTCATGAAAACCACTTTTTGTAACTTCTCTTTCATCAAAATGAAAATCTGATTTTCAGCCTGTGTTAATTGAGCGAGGAATGTGTCAGAAATGAACTTTGGATTAGCTCTGAGTGTCTTGACAGATTTTATCCCATGGGACATTTTACTCACTGGTAGATTTTGGATTTAAGGATTTCAGCCTCTCTTTTTGATAATATAAGGTTCTGTAAAAGAAAATTTTGCTTTTTATTTTATGTGGAGGGGAGACACATGGAATCCTAGCCTTTCTGTGTTGAAAAAAAAAAATTGGAAGTCATCTCATCCAGCCTCTTTGTTTTAAAAATGAAGAAAGTAAGTTTCTAGTTCATAGGGCCTCCCTAATGACAAGCTTCTGGCTTCCCAACTTAAAATCAGAAGACTAGTTGGGAGCCATCCATCCATTCATTTGGCACCCACAGTCTGCCTGACCTTTGGTCTGCAGAATGCATGACAGTGAGAATATTAAAGTCAGAGAGTAATAAGCCAAAAGCTAAGAGGGGGAAAAAAAAAGACTTAAGTGACCCCAGACAAATGATGTAATCAAAGAGGCTCTGTTTTCTCATCTTTTAATTGGCAGTAATAGTAATAATAACAGTAACAATTTCTTGGGGACAGATAGATGAGATGGGGGAAATAAATGAAATAAACTGTGAGCTTCATTTGAGTTTTCCAGATACTTAACTAAGAAGTCTCCAGCGGATGAACCCAAAGAGCAACCCTGGGCACGATCTGCAGGGGAGAGCTGCTGGTCTCTCACCCTCGCTGCCTGTAATAAACCGAGAAGGGATTGCTGATGTGCTGAGTCTCCCCTGCCTCTGGCATATGATAAAGCTGGGGCTTTTTGCTGTGCTTTGTAAGTTCATTTAGGGGGAGACCACTGGTTTTTCTGTGGAAGGAATGGAGCTGAGTCTGAAGCCCGACTGCTCTTGCCAACTGCTTGACTCTGGGTAATTTTTGCTATTTCCTGTCCTCTGTTTGTCTTCAGTAGAATGGTGTTTTAGAACATCTGTATAATTTAGCTAGAAGAAAGAGATATGCAAAGCATTTCTTTCTTTTTTTTCCCCTCCAGTGTTAATCTTCTATTTGGTGGATACTGTGGATTAGAGTTTGAAAGTTCACCCAAACTCTCATGCACTCAGGGCTTTTGGGATGTGGTTGGGTCATGGAGAGCTGTACTCAGAGGTGAATTAAATTACTGGTGAGTTCAGCGGCCAAGTGTGCTGTTTGGAGGTGGGGCCTTGTAGCTGGTCACACCAGACTTGACCGGAAGGCTACACCTCCCTCGCAGGCTCCTTCCTTCTCTCTTTGCTTCCTGGCTGCTATGATGCAGGCAAGTTTCCTCCGACAACCCATCTATCACGCCCTTATCACCGAGCTTCTCAAACTGTGCTCCAAAGTAAACTTCTCTAATTTGTGGTGTCAGGGATTGTGTTTCAATGATAGGAAAGTGATGAAGATGGTTAGAGCTGACTAACAAGAATGATTTGAGAGAGGGTCTAAAATACCATTTGACAATTCTAAAATTTCTTCCAGCTGTGGAGCATAAAAAATACAAACACTAGAAAACTCTTTTCTTTAATAAACTAGATATATGGCACCTACCTATGAATGACAAATATAAATGCATATCCACACAAAAATTCTACATGAGTGTTTGGTGCAGTTTAATTCACAATAGCCTCAGTTTGACAACAACCTAAGTGGTTACCAGCAAATGAATGGATGGATATTGAAATACTACTTAGCAATTAAAAAGTAATAAAATACCAATAGTACATGCAACAATACAGATGAATCTCAAAATACTGTGCTAAGTTAAAAAAAAATCTGGACCTTCAAATATATATACTGTGTGATACCATTTGGTTATATATGTCTGAACAATGGTTGTTTATATGAAGGTTAGAATTGATGAAGAGGGTGTATAAAGTAACTTTCTGAGGTGGTCTTAACATTTATATGAGTAAAATATCAAAACATATCAACTTTGTACTTAAGATTTATACATTTTACTGTATGTGAAATTTACCTCATAAAAATGTGTCTGCCAATGAGCAATCAATTCAGTTTGCCAAGTTAGTTTCTAAAAATCAAGAAACATAGTGATCATTCCTTTCTTCCTGTAGATTAGCTTGATCAGTTGCTTTGCTGGCTATGAGGAAGATTAGAATATGAAAAATCTCTGTTCATGGTGATCTTAGAGTTGGAGAATCCTGCTGACATTCTGAAAACAAATATTTTCAATTTTATGCATGTGTCTCTTTAGACATGAACCTCAGATATGTTTGGAGTAGGGATCTCACCTAAGCTTCTGCTTATGTCAGCCAAGAGAAAGGGTTTTTTGTATCACCTATTGCAATGAAGAATATATATATATATAATATACATATAATATATACATATTACATATACTATATATATTATATAGTATATATATGCATGTATATATAATATATTATTCTTCAATATATATTATATATAATATAATATATATTGAAGAATAATTGACTAAGGACTCCAGATGCTGGGCTCTGATGTTTGTCACCAAGTTTGCACTGAGGTCACACTTCGCACAGCTGCCCCTTCCAATGACTGGTTGCAGCTGGGAAACCAAAACAGTCTTGTGTCCAGGAGATGAAGGATTCCACTGAAAGGTAGAACTTGTTTGAAGACACTTTTCTCCTCACTCTCCTTTGATACCTTGCAAAGTGACCATTAGAATGTCCTACAAAGGAAGGCATGTCTGTCCAACTTTCCTTTCTTCCTTTCTTTCTCTCTTTCACTAGGGCAGACTGCATCAAGCTATGTAAGCTCCTTTCTGATTTCTTTTATGGGTGGACTCATAGTACCTTTCTTGCATAGGCCAGTCCATCTTTGTGTCTGCTTCTTGAAAGATGTATGTTCTGTGCATGTGTGGATGCAGGAAGAGAATCAGAATCCATCAACATCTGTTAATCTTGCCCAACTCCTTGCCTGTCTTTGTAGGATACTCCTGGGTATGTAACATCTTAAAATATTTCTTATGCCCTCTCCTGTACCTTTTTACTGTAAATTAGTAGTGGAATGCAACAGTTGTAGACAAAGAAAAATTCTAATACCATTTATAATGCTTATGATACTATTAGGTATTACTATCCTATTAGAATTAAATGTGCATTGTTTTAAAACTTGTCTACTTTTTTTTTCAAACCCTGTGCTAGATTCTGAAGTTGTATTGTGGCTTTATTATAATCCAGTATAAATTTGAGTATGACTTACAGACATCACTAGATGTATTGCTTTAATTGATAAGCTCATTTTCTTTAATATAAAAGCTCAAACTTACCCCTTAAAAATAAAATTAACAGTGAAGATTTAGTGGACCTGTATAATAGAGGACTCTAATGTATAATAGAGTACTCTAAAAGTAAAAGATTTTTCATTTGAAATCTGATTTTAAAAAGATACATTATTTCTCTCTGAGAATAAAATTGAAAGGGCACTTATAAAATAAAGGTTGAGTAAAGTAATTAGGACACACAGAATCTTAAGAGTAATGTGTACAAGGAATATTAATTAAATATTTTTAAAAAGTATGCTTCTGTTTCCAATGCACACTAGATCTACAGATGTCATGATATCTACTCAAAAGATTTGAGGCAGATTACAGTTAAATCTGCTAGAGACCATTGTCTAAAACAAACATGTGAGACCACTATGATTAAGAATTATTCATGCTTTGGTAAAAATGAAACTGGAGAATACATGAAGCATTTCTGAAACCATACAATTGAAGTTACTGTCTCCCAAGACTGGGACCAAGAAATGGACTTAGTAGGAAATTTAACTTTGTCTTATATCTTTGTTTGCTGTTAAAAAAACTAAATCATGTAAATGTGTTACTTTTTAAAAAATAGGATGTGGACCATACAATAAAAGATATAATGGAGATGAAATTTTATGAATATAGTTTACACTTGTAAAATGAGTAACTGTACATGTTTGTGCTAACCTTTAGGAGACAGAGTATGACTACTTCAAGAGAAGTTAAAAGGGGATTGTTCAGTCATGATACATTATATTTAAAAAAACTTTTTATACAAATGATGGTTGTAATTCTATAACTGAGTCATTTGATGTCTGCTGGTGATTCATAACTTACTGGATATTCTGGTTAAAATGTCAACATCATTTAAAATGAAATGCAGAGGTACTGAAAAATATATTTTGGGGAAATCAGCAGACCATTTCTCTGTGACCAAGCTGCTATATGAGCATGATCTCATCACTTTTTGTGAATCAGTTCCTCTGTAGAAAAGTGAGATAAACATAATGCATTATAAAAGCTAATGCTTTGTAGTTATATTAATGGTTCTTTAACCACAGATTTTTTTTAAAAAAACTAATAAACAGCACCCAGAGAAATGAATTTTAAGGGATACTTATTTAATGGAAATCAACTGTGTTAAATGACTTCAGGGAGTTCCATGTTTGTTTTCTTTCATTTAATTCTAGAAAGTCTTGATTTTAGAAGCCTGTAGCTAATTAAAACACAAGTGGACACACATACAAATCTGAAAATTCTATTGTGTTATATTTTGCTTTTCAACTTTCCATCAGAACTCACTGTAAATTTTGTGGTTCATAAAGCATAAGGCAATTCAACTAGTTTTCTAACCATAATGTGACAGGCCTATGGTCTTCAAGGTTTTAATAAATCTGTGACTCATTTGCTCTTAGAAAATTTACCCTGACTCTCTTTGTCCCTCACGTTATCCCTCATTCTTCCCTGTATCCTAGAGAATTCATGAGCTTAATGAGATGATAGAATATCCAGAAAGCATTTTCGATTCTTAGAAAAAAATTACAGTCTTTGTGATGAGTTTGATGATGGCCGACTGAAAGATAGCTCACCCAGAGCTTGTGAAGGAGATTGTGAGTGTGATCGCTCTGGATTCTTCACTGGGCATTAAGTCCAATACATTTCTTATAAAAGACAGAAGAGGAAACAGAAGAAAGAGCATTGTGAAGATGGGGGCAAGGACTAGAATTACGCAGCCACAAACCAAGGAACATCTGGGGCTACCAGAAGCTGGCGGAGGCTCTGCTGACACCTTGGTTTCAAACTCTGACCTCCATGCTAACACAGAAGGTATCTTGCATTCTAAACCATGAAGTCTGTGGTGATTTGTTATGTCAGCCCCAGGAAATGAATGCACTCTGATTCTCAGTAATCATTGTTATTTGACCTTAAATAATATGATTAAGCATGTGAAAGTTATTTGAAAAGTAATACAAGTATGAGTGTAAGGGTGGAATGACCTATGACAGTTTCTCAACTGCAGGCAATTTGCCCCTCTCTCTGAAATATTTCAAAATTCCCAGAGACACTTTTGTAGTCACAGATTGGCAGGGATGCTATTGGCATCTGGTGTGTAGGTTCAGGGGTACTGTCAAACATTCTTCAATGTATGGGAAAGTCCCCACCCAAACACAGAATTATTCATCTCCACCATCAATAGTGCCAAGATTGAGAAAGTCTAGTGTATGAGAAAATGCAGTATTGTGAGATTAAATCTTAGCTCTGCCATGAATTTCTGAGTGAGACGATTTATCCTGGGTAGTAAAACTTGAAGTTTTAGTTTTCTCATCTGTCAAGCATAGGGATGTTAGAACCTGTCAGGGTGTATAAATTTCCAGCAAGATAATGCAGATCAAAGAATTTTATAGTATTAAAATTTTTAATAGTAACAGGTTTTTGTGATTATTATTCTTATATTTCTTTGATATGAACAAAAGCAAACCTTTGATTTTAATTAATATTATAGGAAGTCCACAATGAATGCATTTGCTGAGCCACAAGAGACTCACTTTTGCACTTTTATGGTTATTATCGCAAATAAAACAGTTCTTGGAAATTTCATGACTATTATTGTTTAATGGTGTTTTTCATTGGCAAAGATACTCCCGAAGTATTCATAAAATTACTCTGGGGAGCATATAGTTTATGTCAGATAAATAACAAAACCAATGCCAAATAAAGAGTTGGAATTTTAAAGTAATGTATATAATAATAGCACAGAGAGCAACACAGGTTTTAAAAAATTTGGGGTATATATGCATTTTTCTAATTATTACAGAAGCACCACAAATCTCAGCTGGGCAGCATTATCTTCATCTGACTTAGATACATGCTGAAGCTCAGCAGGGCAAATAAAGTCAAATGGCAAATGTAGGGCTATGACTAAAATTCAGATTGTCTTCTTATCCAACTATCAAGTGCCTGCAGACTCCAGCACATTAGAATAAGGTTAAGTTAGTAAATACTGAAGCATATCAGAGGGGGTAGATATCTAGTGCAACTCCAAGGCAATTCTTTGACACACAGATTTGAAGAAGTTTTTTTAAAAAATGAGGTTCAGGAAATACTAGTTCCCTAAGATAATTGTTTAAAAGTGAGAGGTTTCTCTTTAGAAAAACTTTCAATTGATCCTAGAATACAGTGTGTGTGTGTGTGTGTGTGTGTGTGTATGTGTGTGTGTGTGTGTGTGTGTGTGTGTGTGTGTTTTACATTTCGATATCTCTAAGTTCGAGATGGATTTTATGTAGTTACTGGCAAGCATAATGTAGCTGCATACATGTGGGTGAATATAGTTATTTCTGATCTCACCTCTAATAAATGGCTATTTATAGACCATGTGAGTATTTGAGGAATCACTGGAAATTTCTTTAACATGTTCTGATCATGAAAGTGCCAACATGAAATCTTACAGAATAGGTATAAGTAGTTTAGGAGAATATCCTAGAGACAGTATAAAACATTGCTAAGAAATACCATGTCATGTTTGATGGTATGGATGGCTATGTTTTTTAAAAAAATTATTTTAAAGAGAATAAAGCCAAACAAAATGAAACAGAATAAAGCTAATCAAAACAAAACAATGAGAACAGTATAGGACTTCAAAACAAGATAAAAGGAAATAAAAAATGGCTACCATAATATATTTTGTTATCTTCAAAATAGCTTCCATACCATCAGACATAATAGAATCTAACAAAACAAGACAGAATAAAACCAAACCAAACAAAACAATGAAAACAATACAGGACTTCAAACAAGGTAATAGGAAATTAGTAACGGCTACCACCTTTCCTTTTTAGACATTTCTTCCCTTTTCACGTTCACAATATCTATTGTATGTTTTGATCCCACTAATTCCTTCAGTTTTTTATTTTTTTAAATTTTTCTTATTTTATTTAAAGAGAAAAAAACAGAATAAAGGGTAGCAACAATACAGAATTCCAAAGAAAAAAGGAAAAGAACAACAACAAAAAATCCTAAGAAATTATTACTTGACAAATTACATACTGACTTCTTGGAAATAGTTGTTCAAATTACAAAGTTAAAACATGTAAAGTAGACATTCAAACAGTGAGACTGTTAACAGTTCTGCTCCACGATCTGACAAAAACAGCAATATGGTCATCCATCTTACCCATGCAAATATACATGCAATTATATC
>PVJX010023853.1:0-28795 GCA_004027295.1 Dolichotis patagonum | reverse complement strand
CACCGCTGCTCTAGCATGCCTGTCGGCCTTGACACTAGGGGTACCCAACTAAGTGGTTTAACATCATTTCTAGGCATGTCTGGGCTTCAAAACGTCTCTGAGATTAACATTTGAAGCCGTAGACTAAATAAAGCAGCTTTCCCTTTTAATAGGGCTGGGGAGGCAGGCACAGGTCCAACCCAACAAAGGGCAGAGGAGAACACAAGGCCAAGCAACCATGGACTGAAAGCTCCAAACACGTGAATCAAATTAAACTCCTTGTTTAAATTGTGAGCACTGGGTGTTTTGTCTGAGGAAAGAGAGAGCTGACCAATACGAAGCCCAACCCTAGAATGAGCCATAGTAAACAGTGTCCTGTGGGAGAGCTCCACTTCATGTTTCAACTTGCCTAGTGTCAGGCAAAGGTTATGTGATTTCTGCAGAGAAGTTCACAGTTCAGAAGAGGAGAGAAGTCTTGTCTGTTAGCCATAATTGGAAAATCAGGCAGGTATTTCCAGGAAAATGTATCCAGAATAATACTGTAAGGGTCTGTCATTTGCCATAAACAAGTGTATGAAGGGAGTATGTGTACAATCTCCACATCAGACTCCAGTGGGCTTGCACTCCATTGTGGCAATGTTTTAGCTGTGTTAATATGACTGAACTCCAGGACAGTTAATTTTATCATCTGTAAAATAGGTGTATTAGTAAAACTTTTGAAATACCTGTAATTTTCAGTTGGATGATTTTTGTCAACATTAACAGTTTTGATAATACTATTTGGATAGACATGCTGAAATTGCAGTTGACAAGCTTTTGTTCTAAATTATTTTAAAATGCATGTGGTGCTTATGGTAAGGGAAAAGAGATTTTTAGTTGAAGAAAAAAAATAAGCAGCCATCCAATTTCAAGTCTTGTCAATAGGATCAATTATATCTCCACAGGCATAATGGAGAATAGTTTGTACTTACTCTTACAGCTCACGCTTAGTAGCTACTTGACAATATATCTCCCTAACTACTGAATCCGAAACAGATTGATATAAAAATATAATCAATCCTTGTCTTCCAAATGATTGGCCAACAAATGAGAAGCAGCCGATATATCTATATTGCAGGGTGCATAATTCACAATGACATTAAAAAAGCCTTGCCTGATTTTATGTACATGGAGAATAAAGTTTGCAGATAAATTTATGTGTTTCCGCAAGTTGAACACTCCTGTGCTGAAATGTCTTCACTAACTTCCCTTAAAACATACTTAATCCTCGGCCTTGTCAGAGGCTCTTTTACTAGGTCCTTTTGGACATTAAATCTGCCATGGAGAAACATATTCAATGTGTCTCAGTTTTCATATAGTGAGAATCGGAGGTAATGAGTGGCAGAGTCACTGACAGGGATGTATTACCCCTCACATAGCTCTTTAGACAAGCAGTCCTTACACCCATATGGTCCCCACTATTCCCTTTAGAAATCAATCAGGCATTTGCAGTTCCTGCTTTCTCTAAGCTGCTCATCTTCTGGAATGACCAAAGGATGCAAACCTGAGGACACAATGACATTGGCTTAAGCACACGTGCTCCTTTTTACCTCACATTTCAGGGGGAGTGGAAACAAAAGAACTCAAATTCATGATTGCATATCTCCAGGGCAAAGGAGGATCATTTTGACAGTTACAAAAAGTGTCCTGAGAAATATTGGAATATTATCAAAGAAACAAGGCAGAGATATGTTTGTGGCTTGTTTGGAAGCTTCTATCTGGGATTCCTGGAGACTTGAAAATGGGATAATTCAGGGAAATTTCCCTCTAATATCTTCTGCTGTGCAGTTAAGGTCACATGAACTCCTTGAGTGATAATGTTTTGGCAGATTGGACTGCGTAACCAAGGGTGTACATTTTATCCTGTTGACAATGTTCAGGCGTCAAACCCTGATGAAGATGAACTGAACTGAATTTTTTGTGAGATATGTTTGACTAAAACTCTC
This sequence comes from Dolichotis patagonum, assembly GCA_004027295.1. Taxonomy (NCBI): domain Eukaryota; kingdom Metazoa; phylum Chordata; class Mammalia; order Rodentia; family Caviidae; genus Dolichotis; species Dolichotis patagonum. The sequence continues at coordinate 26,831 of PVJX010023853.1, read as the reverse complement.
GAGAACAATATTAGGTAATGAACAGATAGTCTACAATACCTATTTTCTAGGTATTTTATACCCCTGTGTCCTCACATAGGACACCTTCTTTTCCTTCTTTATAAGATGTTCCCACTGAGCACAGCAGAGAAAGAGATGCTAATTATGTCCAAGGAAAACTAGGCTTGGTAGTTCCTTGAGTGACTGATAGAGGGTTCCTTCCTCAGGAAAAGTCAAGGTTGGGAAGCATCTATCATCTGCTTGACAGGTAATGCCCACAATACAGAGGAAGGAAACACATTTGCCCAGCAGTGCAGAGGGAATCATTAAGTTTCCTTCACCTCTGTGTGTGTAGCCTTCTTGCCTGACCATCACTAAAAACTTTCTCCTGCAATGTGAGCTCTTCATGTACTGGAGAACAATGGTTGACTAAATGATTATATTTTTTTATCAATCTGTTTCTGATTCTGTAGTTAGGTAGATATATTTATCTAAGAGAACGAGCTCATCAGCCTCTCTGCAGTACAGTGTGTGTGTGTGTGTGTGTGTGTGTGTGTGTGTGTTAATTTTTAAGAGTGAAATAGGATCAAAATCTTGGCAAGGTTAAATGCTGGCTGCAGGTAGTAAATGCATAATAAATCACAGATATTAACGATTTGACTTAAAATACTATGTGATTAATTTTGCATGTCAATTCAGCTGGATCATGGGGTACCCAACTAAGTGGTTTAACATCATTTCTAGGCATGTCTGGGCTTGAAAACGTCTCTGAGATTAACATTTGAAGCCGTAGACTAAATAAAGCAGCTTTCCCTTTTAATAGGGCTGGGGAGGCAGGCACAGGTCCAACCCAACAAAGGGCAGAGGAGAATACAAACCTGCAAAGACAGATTTCTCCCTCTGCCTGCTGGTCTTCACGTGGAACAAGCATGTGCTTCGGGTGCTGGCCTTGCTCTCAGCCTGAAACACATACCACAGCTCTCTGGCTTCTCAGACGCTGGCCTTGGGCTGGGAACTTTGCCATCAGCTGTTCTACCTCTCAACGTCTCAGCCCCTATAGTCATGGTTAGTTCAAACAGATCTTCCTGCTGGATTCTGTTCTCAGAAGAATGCTAATTAATACAAACAGTATGTCTTGAATTGCAGTCTTAATTTACATATTTCCCTCTCTCTACACAACTTTCCTTTCAAATCCAAACATGCCTACCCAATGCTATATTTTAATAAGTCATCCATTGATCATCATAAATAATGTGACAGATTATATTGCCAAATAAGAGCCATCCCAGGGGTAGCTACTGGTGAGGGTAACAAAGCCTACAGGTAATCTGACAAACTTTAACAAATTATGCTTCAGAATTTTCCCAAGTTTCCTTTTCCATTCCTTAAAGAGAAACATAATCCATATGGTAATAGCTACTTTAGTATCATAAATTTTTGATAAAAAATCTGACATCTATAATATGAAAAGAAGGAAAGAATATCTAAATTAAACAGAGGGAAAGCAGTCCCAAATCCAAAAGCTTTGCTTATCTTATTTTAAGAAAAAGAGACATAAATAGTGGAAAAACTGGACAATTCTACAGTGCTTAGATTCATAAAGAAAATCTGATTTTGCTCAGGTTTCCCAAAACAGGAAAAAAAAAAAGAAAAAAGCTTATTTTTTACAATTCTTCAGATTTGAATACAGGACGCTTTAGTTGAATGGGAATATAGTTGGAATTAATTAATTAATTGCCTTGTTTGAATACCAGACTGAACACTGTCTGTGTGTGGTACCAAGCAAAGCCTTTTCATTCTGGAATCCTTAGCTTCCTCACTTGTGAAATGTAACAAATAGCTCTAAGCTGATGGAATTGTGTGGGAATGCATATAAATTTAGGAAAATTTTGTTGTATGATAGCTACTTCATAAATAATATCAATATCATCCTCTAATCCACCATTATGACATAGATATGGCAGCCACAGCCAAACTGGTGACAAAGCAGTAGATTGGTCACAAAACCATTACCAATACCAGACAGATTTGACTGTTAATGTTTTGGATAAATTAACCTACTGCTAAGAATTGGGCAGAAGAACGCTGGTCCTCGAAGAAGAAGGATTAAGTAGTCTCCAAAGCATTGAGATACGCAATGAAGACAGGGTCAAAGGCTGGGGAGGGGGAATGACATTAGTGGCAGCGGCTGGTTTCCCAGGGGAGAAACTGCCCAAGTACAACCTCGTTTAATGATCCCAAGAACGCCCAGAGAACATTCAATCTGTCTCGACCTTTCACCCGGTCTCTTCACCAAGAGAGGCAAGACCTTCACAAATATGTAGCAGCTCAACAGATCTGCACAGAGCAGGCGGCCGCCCCGTCCTGAGCAGTGATTTTCCGTTATCTCAAAGAGCACGCATGGCTTTCCCCCTACTGAGGAGATAAGAGCTAAAGGCCTTCACAGCCTATGTGAGTCAGAAAGCAAGCAAGCAGGAAGGCAGCTTCCCTTAGCTCAGATTGCTCCAGAATGGGTCTGCCAAAAGGCTTACCGTCAGGAGGAGCACCGTGTGAGACAGAGGAACAGCCTGGGTGTTCCACGCTTAAGACGGGGGCTGGGGACGCTCACTGTGAGGGGCTGTGAGACCACAGCAGTTCCTAAGCCTCCTTGAAACTACTTCCTCACCTCCCCAGGAGCAAAAGACCTTGAGTATGTGACGTGTGTCTCCCACAAGGCCTCTGACCTGGTAAGTGCTTCATGTATAGTAGTGGCTATTATCACTATTAATTCCTGTCTTCGCAGAGTGAGAACAGAGTGTCCATTAGAGGTGGAGAGATGCGGCCAACCTACTCCACAAGGAGCCTAGGATAGAAGACGGGAAATCCAGGCTCAATTCATGTGTTGAGCCCATCAACACATTTTTACTGAACGCGGACAGTGTATCTGCCAGTGTGCTGGGGTCTGGAGATACCGTGATGGATCCATGCTGCTGCCTACCTCACAGCATTCACAGCAAGGGATTCAGAGGACTCGGAGTTTCCAGATCCCTGTCATGGTGAGCCTGGGAAATCCCCACACTAACACACACACACACACACACACACACACACACACACACACTACACACACACACACACACTTGTGGGCACAAGCTCAACACACATGCACAGGTGCATGCGGGTGTGTATCTGGGAGAGTAAGTGAAGACACTGTCTTTCTCTAAAGTCATCCACGTGTCTCACATGGAAAGAGTTTATTCACGGGGTAACAAGCTGCAGTTCACCCCCTTTATAATTAATATAATGGGTGAAACTTCCAGAGATAAAAATATACTGCCATATTAGAGACTAATATTACAGATTAATAGATTTAAATTCTAGAGCCACACGTTGGCATCCAGGAGGCCTAGTTTGCTTCCATGGATGTGCAGCAGTGCACGTACCTATGGCGGTCCCTGCCTTATTGTGGTTGCCACGCCTGTGCCTATGGCTCTGGGGAAAGCTTCTCCACACCAAGCGTGTGATATGCCTGCTATGGGTCTGCGGGCATGACAGGAGGCAACAGGTCAGCAGCCCCCCATATACGGTATTTATTTTACTTTTCCTAGTGATACTGCTACCTCCCTCCCTTGATTTTCCTTTTAGCCCCTTATTAAGGATGGCAAAAAATCACCAGCTTTGCCATTTCTTCAACTCCAACCCTGAAGCAATAGTAAGAAAACTGTTTCAGCAATCAACAGATGCTTCATTAATATTTACTGAGACTACAATCCAGTAATGGTGAAAGTTTATGTTTCATTTTCTATTTGTTTTGTATTTTTATGTAAGCTAGCCACATTTCACATGCTCACTGTAATACACAACTAGTTATTCACAATTTAGTAATTATTTTAATCTTAAAGGTAATAGACATTTTTGGAATTGGTATATATTACTCATGCAGAATTAGGAGATTTGGCTTGGCATGTGCATTTCTACTCCATATTTTGATTACTTTCATTTCCATTAACCTCTTCTTTTCCTTCATTCTGCCTCTACTATCTTCCCTATCCCTAAAATCTACCATCTAGTTTCCTGTTATTTCTTCTTTAGTAATTACTAGTTTTAAAGTTGGTTTTTAAATTGTTAATTTAATAGAAAAGCAACACTTAACTTTCTGAGAAGGCTTATTTTGCCTCACACGGTCTCCAATTACACTTATTGACACACACATGGCACATTTTTGGTCTTTAAGGCTGAGGGACACTCAGTCACTGTGTGTACATCAGCTTTCTTCCTCCGTTTGTCTGTTTACAAGCATCTAGGCTGTTTCCGCAGTTTAGCACATAGGTAGGCACACATCCCTGCTGTGTTAAAGCCTTTGGGAATACACTAAGGAATAGTACAGCTGGATAAAATAGTATACTGCTTTTTAGTTTTTGGAGGAATCTCTGTATTTATTTTCATAGTGGCTATACTAGTATTTGTTTGCACTAACAGTGGGGAAGGTTCCCCTTGCCCATACTCACTAGAAGATATATTGTGCGTCCGTGTGTGTGTGTGTGTGTTTTCTTGATGCTAGCTTTTCTGTTTGGGGTGAGATGGAATCTCTATGTAGTTTTTTTTATTTTCATTTTACTAATGGTTGAAGATGTTGAATATCTTTTTCATATACTTCTTGGGCATTTTTACTTCTTCTTTTAAGAATTCTGTCCATTGATTCATTTATTCATAGGGCGGTTGTGTACACAACCACCCTATGAATAAATGAATCAATGGACAGAATAATATATATATATAATATATGTATATATATATATATATATATATATATATATATATATATATATTATCCAAAGAGCATCTTTTTACTTTATCCCATTCTGTAGGTTGTCTCTTCACTTAGCCTTCTTTGCTGGGCAGAAGCATTTTAGTATGATGTAGTCCTGTTTGCTGATTCTTGATATAATCTTGTGCTATGGGTTTTCTATTCAGGATGACTGCCTATGCCCATGGCTTTCTTTGTTTCCTTTACATTTTTTGCCAGAACTCTCGAAATGTTTGGTCTTATAGCTAGTTCTTTGATCCATTTTTATTTATGTTTCATACAGAATGGGAGATAGGGATCTACTTTCATGCTTCTGCAAGTGAACATTGACTTTTCCTGGCTCCATTAAAGAGGCTATCTCAGTGCATGAGTTCTGGCCTCTCTGTTAAAAATTCCAGTGGTTGTAGGTGCTGCAGTTTGTTGCTACATCTTGTGTTCTATTTCATTGCTCAATACTTCTGTTTTTTATGCCATACTATTTTGGTTACTATAGTTTATAGTAGAATTTGAAATTGGGTAAAAGAGCCTTGCTCTTTTTGCTCAGGATTGTTTTGATTATTTTGGGTCTTCGGTTTCTAAGAGTTTTAGGGCTGTTTTTTCTACTTCTGTAAAGAATATCATAATTTTAAAAAGGAATGGATTGACTCTGTAATTTGTTTTTTAAAATATGGCATTTTAACCATATCATTCTAGAGATCCATGACAAACAATAGTTTTTCATTCTCTAATGTCTTCTTCAATTTCTTTGTTCAGAATTGTATAATTTTCATTTTAGAGGTCTTAATTTGGTTAGGTTTATTCTCATGTACTTTTGAAGCTACTGGGAGTGGGACTGTTTCTGTGATTTCTTTCCCAGTATGTCTATTATTGATGCATTGCAAAGTTATTGACTTTTGTGTGATTTTTCATCCTGAAATATGTATTTTTGAGCACATATCAAATAACTTTTTTTTGCAAAGTCAAAGATACAGAGGCAAATATTTAACATTGCAAAGGTACTGTTGAATTACACAAAGCCCTGAGTTTATTCTACCAAAGATAGCCTTGAGTTCTACCTTCATGATTGTTTTACTCCTATCATTATGACTTCGACCTTCAACGGATTAAGCCTCTCATTTGCTTCATCTGATCCTTCTTGAATTCTACGAATGGACTCTATACCAACCCTAAAACAGGAAGTGCTTATCCTGTAGGAGAAGGAATGTTCTGTATCCCCAGCTAAAGTCATCTCTGGATGTGGTTCCTGTGTAGGAAGGGATAATGCTCTCCTTCCAGCTTCCGGTTCTGTGTAGGGAGAGGCCTGTGCTATTTGAAGCAATGAGAGAGAAGTTCAGCAGGGAAGGCTATGGCCAAGAACGAGCCCCACACTCTGAGCCAGAGTCCTGTGCACTAGGCAGCTGCTGGCAGCATGCTGCATGACCTGTAGACTCCATCTCTGGGTAGACAAAAAGACTATCATTGTCACACTGACCAGATGAGAAGAATTCTGATTCTAAAGCAGTTTTGAAAGGGATAGAACATTCCTTCACTGTTTCTGTAGCTTTCTTGCTTGTAACTTTTAGGCTGGTTGTTTGGAAAAGCTTTCATCTTTAAGCAAGATCTCAAACACATGTGTGTCAATTCTTGAGGTTTAGAGACATTAAGATCTTCCCCAAGCTCAAAGAGCATGTAAGTAGCAGAATAACTCAGTCTGGTCTGCTTGGGCCTCATTTTAGTGTTCCTTCCACGCTACCATGTGCCTCCTAAGCTTGCACTGTATCCTTAACTGTGACGGAACATTTATGTTAAGCTTTCTGTCAGGATGCTCTGTATCTCTGAAATTGTGTCCTGTGACTAATGCATTACTTTGACTATTGTATTTCTTGAGGACTTTTTTTTTTGAACAGTGAGTTCTTCATCATCACAAACTCCTTGCTTTGCTTGTTCACCAGAAAAAGGACATTAAACGGAACTTACTCAAAGTCAAGAATACCAAAGCAAAGAAAAGTAGAATATTTAAACCAATTGAAAATGTTGAGCAAAGTTACATACCCGTAAACCAATGTGAGCTGGCTTGGACTGAGAGGGCATGCATTGGGGAGGAGTCTACTCAAGTCTGCAGGGTTTATCTGAAGATTTTCAGTTATGATGTTTTAGAAGCTCTCTGTCCTTAGGGAAAAAGAGTAGCTGAGGTAGGATTTGAAGTTCTGTAACTATTTGAGCAATTTAAGGAAATAATCTGTAGCATGAAGAAAAGTGCTAATCCTGATTCTTGTAGATAAATGATTTCAGTCAGTTTGGCCTTAATTTCCTCATCTGACACAGTGTTTCCCCCATTTGGATCTCCATGACACATGAAAATCACAGAATGCAGATATATTTTATAAAGAAGAAATTGTCTTAAACTGAAATCTTTAGGTATAAAGTTATAAAAGAAAATACTGCCAAAATAACAACAGGTGTAATACTTCACTGGCTATTGGCTTGTGTAATTTATGCTGGTTCAAAGTAACATGCTCTCTGTATTTATATCTGTATTTATATCTATGGTCATGTCAATATCAATTATCTCGATCTCTTATCTATATCTTCTCTCTCTTTCCATATACATATATATTTATGGAAATATATATATGGAAATATACATATATATGTACAATATTATATATATTATACATAAATATGTATGTATATATCTGGGGAAAAATATGCCATGCTTTTTATTGAGAAAAATGTTTTTTCAGTTTGACCCTCAAATACAAAGCAGAATCACCCAGGTGCTGGTTTGAAAAGCTAAGCCCCGCTGAGTCCCAGGGAAGTTACCGTATCAGTGAATCTGAACCCAAGAAACATGCGTCTTAGCTACTTCTCACGTGACGCTGTCCCAGAAGTCCCAGACTACGCGAGGGGAAAGAGCGCAGTAGCATTGATGCCCCCTCCGGCCAGCTTTCCTCAGAAATGCAGCCTTGAGCTCGGGCACTGACGCTTCTGTCCTCTTCTCCTCCATCAGAAAAGCTTGAGCCCAGAGGAGGTCCATGATGGCAGTGATGCCTAAGTGGATGAATCATCCACAAAGTGGCCCCAGAGGCCAATGTGAGAAGCGCAGGAGAAGCGACCTGCACCTGGCGGGAAACAGTCGGGGCCAGACAGAGACCTGAAAGGGTCAGTGAAAGTGACTGACCCGCGTACGCACGCGTGCACCTGCCCCTCCGAGCCCTGCTCCCAAGCGCTTACGCTGCGTCTTGCTGGGGTCCCACACACGTACACAACTTAGCTCCTTGGTTAGTGTCTTGCCTTTAGCAGTTTTCCATATAATACATTTTCATGGTTCAAATGTTAGAAAAATACATCAAAACTTACAACTAGACAGTGAAAAGACTCAACAGCTACCTCGTTCTTCATTTATTCAGATTCCAGCTGCCTTTTCGTAAACAAAAATTTTTACTAGATTTTAATATGTGTTTTACTACATTTGAAAATAAAAATACAGCAGATATGAACATAATTTCTTACTAATTCTGTTTTTCTTCCAGGCCTGGGTTTGAGCCCGTGGCCACTCATCTACATTCCTTGCCCTTTTTGAAATGGTGTAATGCTAAATTGCCCAGGTTGACCTCTTTCCTCAGTCTCCTGAGTATCCGAGATTAACTGATTTGGCCTCCACACCATTATTGTCTCTTATTTTCAGACAATACACCAGATAAGAAGATCATTTTCCACGTCTGCTTATCTTCCGATAGTTTTACCATTATCATGGAAAGTTTTTCATTCATTTTACAGATGATTGCTTTTTAATGAATAGATTAATCATAGTTTATTTAACCACTCCTCTATGGGTGGACACATGGTTTGTTTTTAATTCTGTAGTTACTACAAAGCGGTGTCATGTAATGTCTTGTATTTCTCTCATTTCACACATGCACAGGCAAATCTAGAAGATGCATCTCCAGGACTGGAATTCTGGGTCAAAGTTCACTTATATTCTAAGTTTGAAAAAATTACTTAATTACTAAAAATTTGAGACAAAAGTATTAATTTTTCAAAACTATTTTTGAGAAGCAATCATATTGGGGTGCACAATGTAGCATCTACTCGCTTAGATTTAAGGAAAATAAATTAGCATACATTTCAGGAGACTGTTGCTGTATTTTTATAACAAAATTTAGTCTCACTTCTGTACATATCATGAATCAATTATGCTTGACATAATAGCATTTATATTTCACATAATTTCATGCTTTCCTGTAAAAAATCACCATGAATGTATTACATGAAATAATTAGGCGACACCTAAGCTTAAAAGCACAACAACTGACTTACGATGCACAGAAAGATAGGTACTGGGCTGTCCCCATAACCAATTGAAAGTCATAGGGAATCCTACATTTGTGTAAATATTTTCTTTTTAAAAACTTATTTTAGTTTATTAGTACATATATGTTATGGTTTGTGTTTAAACGTCCCTCAAAGCCTCATGCTGTCATGGGGCGCAGAGTCTAGCATCTGTGATTGGTTCATTGTCTAGCATTGGGATTGGCAGTGAGTACTGTACCTGCCCAGGGGCAAGGAGCCCACATGCAGTATAAGGGAGGGAAGGAGATATGCCTTCCCCTTTTTGCGCTTTTGCTCTTGTTGCTTGTGGCTACCGTGAATGGCTGCCCCTTAGCCACGCCACTCTGCCTTGGAGCCAGCTAAATACAGGCTGAACTGTACTTAGCTCCATGAACTGTAAGCTAAACAAATCTTTCCTCCCTTCATTTTGGGTGCTGAATATTTTGTCCCAGCAACCAGAGAAAACTAACCAAGACTATAGAGCACAAACCTTTCATTAAAAAGAAACATAGTTATCATATGGCCCCAGTCATCAATAACTCAGTATTATTCACTCAATGAAAACTAATGCCTGTTTTAAAGAATGTTTATAGAAACTTTGATTATAACATTAAAAAACTGGAACTAGTCCTAATGTGCACCATCACTTAGATGATAAACAAGCCATAAAGCAAATATTGAACTACTGATTTATTCAACAAAAGAGATGGATTATAAAATAATAATGCTGGGTTTAAAAGTTCAAACAAAAATAGTACATGGTTTATATTTCTTTCTACAGGAAATGAAAAGTTATTTATATCAACAGAAATCAAATCAAGACTTATCAATTGACCTGGCAAGAACAGGAAAGAAAATATTAAAGCAGAACTTAGATATATGGGGGGGGTGGAGGTTTTGGCATACTGCTGACAGTGATGGCTGATAAGTGTGTACATGTATCACTATGAATTCAAATGCACACCTTAAAAATATGCACCTTTTGTGTCACTTATAGTTGAATAAAACATAAAAAGAAAGTGAAATGGAGAAGATTCACAAATACACTAAAAGAATTTATCAACAGTAGAACCATACCCCAAGAAGTATAAAATGATAACTACAAACTTTGTAAAACAAAGATTCTATAACATTCAAAACTCTCATTGATAATGGAGTTTTGCAGCAGAGGATGTGACACAAAATACACAGAAGGGATTCCCAGGAGCTGAGTTTTATAGATTGTCATTATCCAAACCTTGGCAACCCAGGATAAAAACAGAAAGCCTTACTGAGAACCAGAAGGAAGTTCAGCATCCTTTATTTGTAAGGACACTAGACTGGCTTAACTTAAAAGCCAGCTGGGATGCCATCACTCTGGCCCACAGTCAGTGGGAAGAAGCCTTAGCTGGATCAAAAAAACCCAAAAACAAACAACAAACAAAAACCAACAACAAACAAACAAACACACAGAAAAAAACCAAACCAGCTTGATAATCTGATCCTCCATGCTGTGTGTCCAAAGAGAGAAGGCAAACTTAGAAGAGTTTAAGCCATCTTCAGACACTGGCAGAGATCTAATTCAGAAGTTCTTGCAGAATCCAAGGAGGGAAGTATTCCTCCAGTGCAGAATTACTATGGCTCTGGATAATATGTTCGTTTCCCACAGGAATCCATCCTATGGCTTTGACGTGGGGAAAGAATCCATCTGTTTGGAAGTCAATGACCAGATCCAGGTAGAGTGCTGAAGACCTCCCCAAGGTACACAAGGTCTGGTCCAAAGAATCCAAGAGAATAATGGCCATCTCACGGGCAGAACCAGCTCTGTAGGAAGATGAGGCTTAGATGGAAGTCATCTCATGAGCACACCTACATCCACATTGCAGAAAGACACAAGTAATGATGAAGCACCATTACAGACTCTGTGAGGATTGAGTTGGCTGGAAGAGCTAACTACATACCAGTTGGTCTAGGGCAGTAGGAGCCCTGTTAACTACATAAAGTGACTGAGAAACAGAGGCTGGTTGGTTGGTTGGCTTAACCGAGACTAAGAAGGTAGAGCTATTCTCAGTCCTCTATAACTGTGTGTACTCAGCATTAGGCATATGATTCGGTGATTTAATTCTCTCATTAACCTTGAACTACTGACACTATTCTAATCAATATTGCATGGAAAAGTGAAATACAGCAATTTAAGCCTGCCATCAAACTTTGCACATCCAAGACAGTGACCAAACTATGACTCAAATAAAATGAGTCAAATCATAGAGTCTGTACATTTAGCTCCTATGTTGTAGCTCCTGTAACTTATTGGAAAATCATTGGCTGTGATCAGCTAAACCTCCTGCCATTTTACAGACTAGAACAAGTATGTTCTATTTAAATTTAGGCGAGTTGTTAAGGTTTTGACAGAGTCAGTCCTTTCTTCTCTTTTAGGGTATTTCACTGATGAAGTGGGATCCATGTTCTCCAGTCACTAGTTCAGGTCGAACTGAAAGAAAATTCAAAACCTATCTTTGGCAGATGAAATTAGTACTGATTTTCCTCATAAGACATAGAAAAGAGGCAGACAGCAAAGAGGAAATGAGGGAAGAAGTAAAGAATGTCAACTAATCAAAATTCAAGCATAGTAATAAAATTATATTACATTGGATATCTGCTATCTACTTTGAAATTCCCTACCAATTCTGAACTATAAACATCAGCATAATGGTGTGACCTTTTGATGAGCTACATGTTTTATTCAATGTACTAGTCTGAGGCACAGAAACTTTTTTTAAACTTTATTATTGGTTGTTTTTATTATATTTCAAACAAATCAGAGCCTGATAAATTATTGAGTGAAGCCTAGATAGGAATCCAGCACCCTCTGCATGCGAAGTAAATTTGATTCAACTAAATTTATTTTTGACAAATGGCTTGTACCTTCATGATTTAACAGCACAATGCAGAGTGGCCCTGCACCGGGATGGTGTCAGGCCTGCTGTGAAGTTGTTTCTTCTGTGATGAATGCACAGAACAGGGGCACACAATATAATTCATTTCCATGAGGAAGGTAAGGAAAAATTCGGTTTGTATTAAATTGACAGTATGTGGCACACACAGCAAAGGCTAAAGTGAAGGCAATAAAGAAACATAAAATTTATGTGAATATGCAATCATAGAAATTACCTCTGATCACTGGAGAGAGAAGATATAGCGCTGGAGTTAACTGAGCTTATTAAATCATAATGCAAAGTGCTTTCTTACATGATAGGTTTTAAGAGGCTGGAATCAGCTGAAAAACAGCAGTTACGAAAACGACGCGAACCAGGCCTAAAAGGTGTCCTCACGTAACAACCACTACAGCTACTCAAGTTTGCAGTTACTTACAACACAACCAAAGGATGCTTCGAACACTTCTGCAGAAGAAACTGTAGGAAAGCCTGTTTGTTTAGTATAATCCAGCCATTAGGATTTCACACCTTTTAGCATGGAGGACAAAGTAATATTGTGACCTGAACGTTTGTGCAGCTAGGTCAAATTTATATTGGCAAGGTCAACATGGAAAGTAAGTAGGTGAAAATATAACACTATTGGGTCACTATTTATTCAGTTTATTTCAGGTGGAAAACTTTAATTTGTGTTTAAATTAAACACAAATTAAAGTAGGAGTTTTTGCTAATTTCTGCATTCTTTATAATGAACTATTGGTAGACATAAAAATTATTTTTTAAAAAGTCAGTGTTAGAATTTGCCTTTGCTTACCCAGCTACTCTCTTCCAGAACACACAAATACTGGTAAACTTACATGAAACTACCCGTGGATACACCAAGACCAAAAATGTTATTTTTCTATTCCTCAGAATTCTTCAATTCCCAGTGACTTAAGGCAGAATAACAACTCAGCCCTTCAGCCAGTTCCCTGTGTGTGTGTCGTCTGCTGTTTTCTACTCTTCATCATGAAGTACCTCTAATGGAGTTCTACCATTATACAATTACCTGTACGTCTATAAACTTAAAACCTGACCTTTCTCTTTGTCCAAGCAGGAAAAAAACACTATAACCTCAGAAAACACAATGGTCTCACTCTGATTCAGCAGTCAGGGTCTTCATTTGTATTCTTGAGAAGTTTCCTATAGAATATTTATTTATTGTCTCACCTAACAAAAGATAGACCCATTTTTTAGGAAACAGTGTTTCTTATTTCCGTCTCTTATTTTTTACTCGAAGTTGTTCATTCTTATTTCTCATATTCTTTACTTCTAAAGAAATCTCTGCCTTCTACCAGAGAATGCTTCCTCTAAGGAATAATTCATTTGATTCTTTAGCATTCAAATTTGTGAATATCTAATTTATATTTGCAGGTTATTGTCAACTTACCAGCTATTGATTTACTAAGATTCTTAGTATCTTTCTTTAGGTCTGGTTAACTTCAGCTAAAATTAGATGGAAGTCATTAGGAAAATCAATCCTTTGTGGTTAGTGTGTGTGTGTGTGTGTGTGTGTGTGTGACAGGTGACTAAACCCAGGGCCTTTGCACTGAGTGCTACTCTTAGCCTTTTTAATTTTGATACAGAGCCTCACTTAGTCACTAAATTGCATAGACCAGCCTGTAGTTTGCCGTGATCCTGCTTCAGCCTCCCAGACAGAGTATCCTCTGCATTTTGACTAGGAAATACAATTTCCAAGAAAACGTATTATCTGTAAGTGTAGATGGGCATTTTTAAGAATAATAACTTATGGTGAAGTTAATGGAATTTTCATCCAGCGGGAAAACAGGTCATATAATTTTTCATTTATGAACTATGCTCACATTGATGGGTTCTCAAATACTACGTACATAAGTGTTCGTTAGTTATAACAGTAATAAATACTGAATGATCTGAAATCTACCAACTTATTGCAAGATCCACACAATGCTCCTTTGCCTAAATATACATGTACAAACTTGTTAAATACACACTATATTATAGAATTATTAAGAACATAAATATATAACTGATGGCTCATATTTTTGCTAAAAATTATTGTCTTATGAAGATATTAGTTTCTGTCCATTGCATTTAGAAAACAGTCATCCTAAATATCCTCCCATGAATTTGCAGGTGCAAAAGCTTTCTCACATTTAATTAAGATTTTAATTTGCCTTATTAACTCACTGCACTAAACCAAAGAGTGGGATTTTCTAGAGGCCTCACGAAGTGTGATATGACAATACAGCACACAAGCAGTGACAGGAATTCAGGAGTCTTTTCATGCTACACATTAAGAAGTTTAGAAAAATGTACAATAGGAACTACCTATATTTTTATATTTTAAATACTATTTATTTTTTGAAATGTATATGCTTATCATTATTTTAAATAAATAAGTGGGTTTTAAGTTTCTTCTCATTTTAATATTAAATACATTTAATATGTACCATATAAATAAGAGCTCTGTGGAGTCCTCAATAATATTAAAGAACAAAGAGCTTTCTGAGCCCCAAAACTGTGAAAATAGCTGCCTAAAATGCAAGGTTTCTGCCCTTACTGGGCTAAAGCATGGCCACTGTCTCTGGGAAACTCTGTGCTGGGAAATGCACCTGTGGCTAGAAGCCTGGACTTCATTTATGCAATAAGAATAATGCTGCTGTGTTAGTATTGGTCAAATTAAATTACGTGCATACATGGCATTTAGTAGGACCTGGCACATATAAATATTGATCATTATTAGTGATCATTATTATTGACATCCTACAAATGAGAATTTATTAAGATTCAATTCACCCTTAATGTTCGCATATTCTTTTAGAAGAGGTCAAAAATATATCATTCAGATTTTTGCCACTTAAATATTACAGGAAACAATGATTTACAACACACACACATACACCCCAACCCTAAACTAATATTTTATTATTTAATGTATTTTGGGTTCAGTTTTATGTAAATGAAGCCAAAGACTTCCTGTCTAATAAAAACAGCATTTTCAACAGTTTTAAAGTTGTTGAAACTAAAGTTTACACAATTTAAATGAGTACAGTTCTAAGCCCAGCAAATGTTAGTTCTGGGCATTGAACGTGGCTTCAGTACAGCACAAAAATCAATGCATTGTTCATTTCAGAAAGTATATGTTTCAAAAACACAATTTAGAGTTTCAGAAATAGGTTGCCATAAGAAAATATCTGAAAGGCTAAATTTGAAATTTAGAAAAATTGGAGTAGTTGGCAAGATGAAATATATTATAGGTCAGATTTTTATTTTCTGGAAAGCCTTAATAACCCATATCCCAAAGGAAGAAAACATGAAAATGAAAATTCATATTCCTCTGATAATCAATCCCTAATGGTAACTTGTCACAGGTTCACCTTAAGAATGTCAAGACGTAGCAGAAGTATCCAAACTACCTAAAGAGACTTCATCAGCATGACGAAGGCACGTGAGCCTCGAGGGCTAGTGAGCACCCTGAGTTTGGTGTCAGCAGAGTTTGTGTGAGTTGAGAGGAGAGAGGCTCTCAAGAACACTTCTTCTCATATACATTTACCACATCTCTTTGGGCAAACTCCCTCCCTCAGCCTCTCCGCCTGTCTTATGAAGTCACTGTCTAATGCTGACAGATGACATGCCATCAGCAATACCTAAATATACATACAATTCTTTCACAATGCTTAAAATAGTAATCATGACTTTGCTTACCTATTATAGATAGAAAAGGATACAGAAAAGTACTGTCACTGATGTCTTTATATCAGAAAACCTGATATGATATTGTATTTACTTTGTTATTTTGTCATGCATAAGTGATTTAGAATACAAAGAGTTTATATTCAATTCTTTTTACTTAGCACTGTATTATATTTTGTTGTTAAAATATTTGAGATGAAAAAATACAATGTCCTATTCTGTGATATAAAATTAATTTAAGAATTATTCAATATGTAAACTTATAAGTGGTTTCAAAATTCTCAAAACACAAACCAAATACTTCATATGAGTTTGTGATAGAGTTTTCTAATAATTAAGTATCAGTTCATCCATGAGTAAATAAGCCTTATGACTTGCTAAATATTTTTCTTACAATAACCGGCCAACTTGTTTTCTAGAAAATTTGTGTCACTAAGAAATCATATAAAATCATTCCTTATCAGTTAGGGTAATATGCAAAAAAATTTGAGACATTATTATATCAGTTTTACTTACTTTGAAGGTAATTGAATTTTTGTTTTTATTGGTGTCTCTTTTTTATTTTAAAAATGTAAAACAGAAAAAAGGATAGAAGTAATATAGAATTTAAAAAACAGTAAAAAATCGACACTAGTTAATGTATTGCATACTGTTATCTTAGAAATAGTTGCTTAAGCAACAAGATGTAGGCATGAAAAATGATCAAACATCAAACAATGGAAGCACAAACTGTTTTTTTTGATGAACTAACGGAGAACCAATAGTTATCTGTCTTGTATACATATATGTACATAGTTATATGTGTATACTTACATACACATAATCATTTCCTTTCTTCTGTTTTTCCTTTCTCCTATCCCAGTTGTTCCTTCTTTTTGAGCACTTTCATTCATTTTCATTATTACAATATCTATTGTACATTTTGGATCTTACTACTATTTCACTTTATTATTATTATTATTATTTATTTTTTACACTAGGGAAACAATATGATATTTACAAATGTGAGTTTGATTTATTTCACTTGTAAGTATGGTCTCAAGTTGCCTCCATTTACTTATAAAAGCCTCAAGATTATCCTATTTTATAGCTGAGTAATATTCCATTGTATAAAAATACTACATCTTCTTTATCTGTTCTGTGGTTGCTGAGCATTTGGGTTGTTTCCAAGATTTAACTATTACGAATTATGCTTCTATAAAATGGGTGCATATATATTGCTGAAACATGATATTTTAAATTTTTCTGGGAAAATACCCAGAAGGGGAATACCTGGATTGAATGGAACTTCTAATCACTGTATTCTGAGGAATCTCCACACTGATTTGCACAGTGGCAGCAGTGGTCAACACTCCCACCAACAGTGGAGAAAGGTCCCAGGCCCATCTGTCCACAGTGTGCACCCAGGGAGGGCCCTACTTGCCACTGGGGCTCTCACAGCCCTGCTCAGGTTCCTCCGAGTGGGTGGAGGCTCACCGTCATGTGTGTCCTAGTCAGGGTCCGTGAGCTCTCACAGGCCCACCTGGTGACCTCCAGGCACAGAAAGGGCACCACCTGTGCTCTCACCTGCCAGTGTCCTGTTGGTACACGGAGGGCTCACCAGTGCTCCTTCTGGCTGCTGAGCTCCTTTGGATTAAATCATTAATTTAAAAAATTTGTACTGCACTCCATTACGTCTACCATGTTCCAGTGGACAGTATGTTGTTCAAACACCCCTTTCTGTGTAGACAAGAAATACAAATGGCAAATAAATACATGGGTACTGATGGAAGACTAGGAAAAGAGAAAGGCAAATGTTGACGGGGCTCCGGGGAAAAAAAGCAACACTTTTCCACTGTTGGTGGTAGTGTAGACTGGAGAAACCTGAGTGAAAATTAGTGTGGAGATTCCTCAAAACTCAGGATTGGAAGTCCCCTTCAACCCATCTGTTCCACTTCTGTGTATTTCCCAAGAAAAACTGAAAACAACAAGCTACAGCTGTACATACATGCACACCCATGTTTATAGCAGCACAATTTGTAACAGCTAAATGTTGGAAACAACACAAATGCCCAACAGCCACAAATGGATAAAAAAGATGTGGTATTTTTGTACAATGGAATATTGCTCAGCTATAAGGAAGGATAATCTTGAGGCTTTTATAGGTAAATAGAGGCAACTTGAGACCATACTCACAAGTGAAATAAATCAAACTCACATGTGTAAATATCGTATTGTCTCCTTAGTCTAAAAAAAACTAGAAGAGTAATAAGATCTAAGATGTACAATGGATTTTGTCATAATGAAAGGAAAAGTGTTAAAAAAAGAAAGAACTAGAAAAGGGGAGAGAAGCAAAAAGAGAAAAGATTATATGTATATAAGTATACATATGCATACTTATGTGTATATGTATATCTATGTTTATATTTGCATGATAGATAGCTATACTAATCTCTGCTCATTCATTCAAAAGAATAGTTTGTGCTTCCATTGTTTGATCATTTTTGTGCTGAAATCTTGTAACCTGAACAAGTACTTCTAAGATAAAAATGTGTAATATATTAATTAGTGTTAATTTTCTACTAATTTTGAAATTCTTCTTGTATCAGTTTTTTGTTTTGGATTTTTTAAATATAAAAAAGTATTTTAAAAGCCAAAATAATTTTACAGTGGAACAAAGTCAAGGAACCCAATTCACTCATGATTAACGTAAAGTTTTCAAAGGCAAAAATAGGACTGGAGTGGCTATCATTTCAATAATTTGCCTTCATTATTATTATATTTTACATATATTGAAACATAATAATAACTATTAATGATCCTCAAGTATGGACATAGTCAAGTGCTTTGTATGCATCTTTTTTTCACTACCACACATTTTTAAATATTATCCCAAATTATTTCCCATGTAATCCTCAGACCTGTCTGTTCTTTAGGTAGCATTTGTTACAAACTAGCTCATTATCCAAATGAATACAGAGCAGGTTTGGAGTTTGGAGATACCCACAATTATACTACTTATCGAAATACCTTTCTCTTCCAAGTGTCACACTCAGTAGCTTCTCTGGAGTGGTGATACACAGAGATGAGTAGAGCTGTCTCCTTCCTAATTAAAACAAGTTTTCTTCAGTTGAAGAGTTTCAGAGATGTACAATTATGAAGTTCAAGGGATACAAAGCAGACCAATTGTGACAGATACTCATTCTCCTTAGGATCCTAAAAGAGGATCTACATACCTTATTAGCAATTAATGTTGCATTTTATGTTCTCTAATTTCCCTCCACTGATGGTTAGCTTTAGGGACAAATCAGACAACTAGAAAAGAACACATGTGCAATATTATTCTTCAGCACCATTTGTTTCAGTAGCAATGCTGAGTATTTTCATTAGAAATGGCAAGATGATACAACCATCTCAGAGATAACACACACATGTACACATATGTGCAACCATAATCATTCCCTTATGCACATCAGGTATTGTAAAACATTTATAAAGAAATGAAGTTTTACATTTCTAATACAACCTTTATTTTACCTATATGGTCTTGCTTTTATTACTGAATAAATCTCATACAAGGTAGGAAACACTAAAATAATGATTTTGTTTGCTTGTTTGCTTTCAGAATGTTCGATGTAAATGACCACATGTACCAGGGAAAATATACTTCTGGAATCAAGTGACAGCTTTCAGTTTATCTGCTATTTATCATTTATTATGCTTAAAAGCACTTCCCTGAATCTTGACATAACTGGAAGATAGTTAAAAAAAAAAAAAAGAAAGAAACTGTGGAAAAGAACCAATTTCAATATTTAGAAATGCATTTTTTCCTCAGGTCTCAGATATAGCAAAACTGGCTTTTCTAAACTTACACAGAAAGATATAATGAGTTGCATGTAAGATATAGCAATAAACTGGCCTATTGCCTTAGCTCTACTAACTTCTATTCCCTTATTTCATTACTCAGGAGCACTTTTGTTTGTTATTCTGATATGCATTGTTTGAACTCACTTGTTCACATTCAGATTTTGTAATTGCTGTGAGTTAGTGAGGAAGCTAGTTTTGCTTTTTGTTTGTTTGTTTGTTTGTTTTTAATCAGTACCAGGGATCAAACTCAGGATTGTGCACTTGCAAGGCAGGTGCTTATGCCGCTGAGCTAAATTCCCAGCCCTGCTAATTTTGCTCTTGTGCTTAGTTCTAAGAAGCCTTGGATACATTCAGACATTGAGAGAGAAAAGGAATTTTCGTTAAAAGAACTCACATTAGCCGGGCGTGGTGGTGCACGCCTATAATCCCAGCACTCAAGAGGCTGAGGCAGGAGGATCAGGATCACTGTGAGTTTGAGACCAGTCTGGACTACAAAGTGAGCTCAAAACCAACCTGAACTTTATAGAGAGATCCTGTCTCAAAATGACAAAAAAAAAAAAAAATCCCACATTTGTGTATCTAGATACATTCACACTAAACAATAGATAAATAATTTATAAACAATTGTCAACAAGACAAAATAAAGATAGGATACTCAATTTTGCAAAATAATTATGTCTTCATGCTGTATTTGTAGAATTTTTTTTTACCATCATGTTATTTCATTTAGTGTAGAATTTTCAAGTGGAAGAGAGACAGACGTATAATTTATTTTAATAACATATTTCTTTCATTGATCCTTTTACTATTTTATTTATACAGAGAGTGATTATTACAGTAAAACCTTGATAACTTGAAACTCAGGATAATTCATCTCACACACAGTGCTAGAGATCCATTAATAGAGATGGGAGAGAGTTTTTGCCATATTTTAGTGATTCTTTGAACAGAAAATGATATTTTAATATAAGATCACCATAAAGAACTGGGGGCCAACTCTTGGGTATAAACAGATACCCACGGACTCATAGGCAAGGTTATGAAGGGACCATACCATAATAAATATATGGACCTTCACACGTATTAGAATTTAACTAACAAGGCAGGAGACCAGGCTTTGATGATTTTTTAATAGAAGGTGGAGTGCTTTTCTAATTTAGGATTTTTTTCATTTAAAAGCTTCATTAGCCACAGTGAAAAGACCATCCTAGTGAAGGAAGGGTTCAAGGTATGCAGTCTGCAATGTCAATAAAAGTTGTGTTAGAATATTTTGCATTATTTTGACACTCCATTTGTCTTGCCCAGTAGATGGTATCTGTACCAATTTTCTGGGTCCTAATTGTGTTGTAAATACTAACAATGACTTCTTCAAAATATAGGGGGATTTGGCTACATTTGGTACTAGGGTTGTGCTTAATACTACAGATGTTTTGGTTGCTATTAACTCTGAGATTAAATTAAATTTAGAAAAAAAGAAGAATCTATTGCATCAAGGACATAAATAATGTACTACTTTGCTTATAAATCTCTAGGTTCTTGGGATTTGATGTGATGACCCATGACAGAATGATCTAGTGTTCTCCATGAGTCCCAATTCTGCGGTCTACCTAGGCTGTTGGAGGTAGAAATGGGGGTTAATTTTAAGGCAACAGAGAAAAGAAGTAGGAACTTGAGGAGCAGAAGCACTGAAGGGGGATATAATTTAAATTTGTATAATGAGGGGTTTTATGAATAGTTATTCCTTTAATATTAATAATTACTAGTATTTTAATAGAGATGGAGTGCAAATTTCATCTGGAGGTTTCACTATTAGATGACCAGATCCAAAGCAGTTATTATAGAACTTTTGCACTCTGGGTGCAGTTGGTGCTCACTCAGCCACTCCACTTCTGTCATGGTCAGATTGTTTTAAGTGAGTAAAAAGGAAAAAGGATAGTGAGTCACCCGATCCTACAAGAGTCTATTGTCAATTTAGAATTATTCTCCTCATTATTATTTAAAAAGACTTTGGTGAGGTTTGCTTAAAATTGGTATCTAAAAGGCACAATGACACCAGCGCTCTTTTCTCTCACCTGATACTATATTTGTCTTATTTTCTCTCGGTTGGAATGGCTGTTCTGCCTATCATTCATCTTCCATAAGAACAAAAGGAACGGAGTTTGTTGTGTGCTTTGCCAAGGAAGAGACTTGATTCGCAAATCATAGGTGATATCAAAATTGTAGTCTAAAGTACAAGAAATCTTTCATGCTTCAGCTCAGATGGCACAATAGGCATCATTCCACAGAAGAGCTGACAAAATAAAATGCAGCCAGAGGAAATTGGAAAGTGGGTTGTTTGCAGTGTTTGACACTCATCTGTGGAGCTCACAGAAATAAAAGTGTGTTTGGGGAATAACACCAGAGCTCTGTGAAGTCACATGTTTCCGTGCTGAGGTTCACAGTCACAAATCAAACTGCTACTGGCCAGCTGATGGTATTGGTATTTACACCACAGGAAAAGTCAAAATTCTGGAGCATAGGAAAATATCATTTTCCCATCAAGATTTCATAAAAGCTAAGCATACCAAGCATAAGTTCTGTGATTGTTTTCTATGCTACTGTTTTGTGCTTTGTCTTAGCATTACTTTGCTCACACTCGCTAGCACATGTCGACTGCATATCCAGCATGGCAATGCATCCAGGTGACAGGGAGAGTGACGAGAAAAGTCTATGCAATTTACTTTATAAGCGTTTTAGACTGCATCCATCACAGGAATGCCTTTCCTTTTCAAAGTTATTTTCTGACACTCTAATTGTAAATACTTGTGGAAAAATTAAGTCCTGCTTGAACTAGTGCCAAAGTTCACTGAAGAGAGTTTTTGAAAATTAATGGACGTTATCTATAAACTTTTAGTAACCACTGGCACACACCTTTATATAAGGCAAGAACAATATATAATAATAAAATTGAAAAAGTAATTATCAAGAATTAATTAAGAAGTAGTCAAAAAATAAAATAAGCCTTGTGGGTATAAATGAAAATAACTGTAAGTTGTGATATAGAAAATGCTCTTGAGGCACATTTGGTTATTTTTAAAGACATGGCAAACATGGCCAACAGAAATGAATCATTCAGAGGAGGAAGCAGCTGCTACAACTCTGAAAAACAGAGTAGAGCTTATAAAGTTTCCTTATGTTACTTAGTACTGGTGGCTTATCCATAGGTGCTCAAAGCACTTTGTTCTTGTGATTGCACGGAAAGATAGGACATGAGAGGCAAATGGTTTTATAGTCAATGTAGCTTGAGTATTGACCACTCAAAAATGGATGTCAGTACATTATGGGGTGAGGTCCTGGGCCCTTTAGGTGCTGAAACACAAAGGTCTGGGCTAAGGAGGAAAGTTGGTCAGTAGCCAGTTTACACACAACAGTGTGTGTGTGTGCGTGTGTGCGTGCGTGCGTGTGTGTGTGTGTGTGTGTTGGGTAAGCCCCTGAGATCATAATGTATATATCAATTTAACAGGAGACCAAGGGTTCCATTCAGTCTTGTCAGGTGTTTTATGATAAGTAGAAAAACCATTTTTTAATGGATTTGTATGACAATAGACTTTAGGTTGTATGTAACAGAGAGAAGATTGAAGATTCACTGCAAAGTTTATGGTCCAAGAAAGAATTTGACAAAATGAAGTTGTCATGAGGTGACCAGGTTCGCAGAGGGACCACAGGACAGGTTGTGGTGTGGCGACCAGAATCAGAATCTGGTTCTTTTTACATATTACATTTGAGACACCTGATCGACCATTAACCGCATATGAGCATAGAACATTAAGTATAAGGGTGGAATTATAAGAAAAGGATGTGGATCCAAAGCTAAAATTGGAGTTTTTGTTATATATTAATTTACAAACTTAACTGATAATTTTCCAAGGTAAAGGGGTGTGCAGGCAATAGTGACGTTCTCAATACTGAGTCCTGGGATGTTTCACCACACGGAAATAAGACATGTGACAAGCAGCTAGCGGAAACTAAGGGAAAAGCACTGAGGTACACAGAAGTAAAGTAGGTCTGTGGGTAAAAGTACTTCACAGAGGAACAGCTGAGTCACATAAGGCTCATGTTTAGAGCGGACTCACAATTCATCATCCAAACCTTCCAATGCTGAACCATGAAAGTCGGTGCTAGAAGTCGTTATGCAGAGAAAAGACAAAAAAAGAGTAAAAAAAAAAAGGGTAAAGACACAGGAGAAAGCAGGAGGACAGTGACCACAGACAGCTGTGAGCACGCTGAGGAAGGGTATCAAGAGACAAACGGAGCAGGGACCGAGAGAGAGCTTGCCTGTGCAGGTGGAGGTCCCTGTGCGTGTGTGGCTATCACTGCTTAATGGCAAAAGCATAAGCCATTATTTTTCCACTAATAGTTAAGCCCACTAATTTCCAAGTGGGTGTGAACCGCAGTGATGCTGAAAGCAGTCTATGTCTAGCACAGGAGGCATTCAAATGCAAAACTTCCGCTGGCTTCAGAGGCCTGAGGAGCTGCATTTCACACACGGATGGCTCAGTGCCGCGAACTTGCGCACTGTCACTTGGAATACATAGCACCTTGATAATATTAAAGTCCCCTGTCCCTTCAGGACCTAAAATGCTATTTGTCTGACATGAGAGCTTAGTCCTATAGCAGTAAAACTCACGAGCAAGGCTAACTAAAGAAACCAGGAAAAACTGGCCAGGAAATTTCCTCTAAATTCTTTAAAGCATTAGATACGCAGTGGAGGAAAGAGCCAAAGACACAGATGGACACTGTACGGCCAAAAAGCAGAAGCTTGAATTCTGTTTCCAGATCAGCTACTACTGGGTTAGTGAATCTGCAAAACCCTCTGTGATTCAGTTTGTCAAGCCGAAAATCAGAAATCACCAGTAACAGAACGACATGGTACCTACTTAAGTTTTTTTGTAATGAAAGAGTTAATACCCATGGAGTATTTGGAACATATTTAATACATAATAAATGCTCAGTGAAGATGAGCCATATTAATTTAAAGGTTGGATTTGGAGCAATGAATTCAGAGATGGAGGTCAGTCTTTGCTATCAGTAAAGCAACAGGTTCTCTTTGTAGGTGCAGTTGAAAAGTTTCTGAGATAATATTAGGAGAGAAGTATGCTAATGATGAGAACAAAGGCAATGAAATTTCAGAGCATGTGTAGGCTTGAGCCTTAATGTTAAGCATTGTGAGATTTTGAGTAAGAGACTTATTCTAGCTTTGGATTCCACTTATGCAAGGGGAGACCACAGTAAAACTATAGCTTTTGAAGGAAGATTACATAAGAAACTGGGTGGTTTGGAGTGAGACTCTTTGATGCTTAATTATATTGTTGACTTGGTACTTCTTGGTGGGAGGTGCCCTGTTCGGGGCACACGAATGTCATTTGTAGAGTGGTTGTAGATGATGAAAATCTACCCATGTGGTGTAGATTTTAAGAAAATGCTGTTGTAAGGCAGGAGAACACTAGAAGGCTGTGGTTGTAGTTTTTGCAAGAGGTGATAAGGCCCTGGGGTGTGGTCTACCCTGTAGCTCTCTGCAAATGACTCACTCAGTCATGCAGGTAGTACCTCTTTCTTTCACATTCAGAATAAATGCTTTACGTATTGGCATCTCCAGAATAGTTGCTCAGGTTACAAGATAGGGGCCTGAAAAACTAATCAACCAATATAAGCATCAACTCATCTCTTCAACATGCAATATATTAACCATTGTTAATTCCTTATTATCCTGTCTTGAAACTCTGTGCTGTGTTGTTTTTTTTATTTTTCATTTTTCTTTACTTTTCTCCCTTTAAAATAAAATTTAAAAAAAAAGAAATCAATGTTTTCCCCAGGAAATTCCTAGGGGAATCCTATCATCAGGCCTGTCTTTATCAGAAAATGTGTGACTATCTGAGCACTTGTATGAGTTGTATAAAGGCCAATGCTCGAGGGAAAATCGAGACTAACGAAGAAGACAAAAATTAGAAAATCTGTTAATTTCAATTCTAGTGTAAAATAAAATTGGTTATAAGTAAGTCTTGGGAAAAAGAATAAATTCCATAACAATTATATTTAAAGAGTATAATTAGGTTGGGCAATACATCTTATTGAGTAATAAGCATGTTGTGAAGTATTTTATCAATTCTTTGATTTATTATTTGAATATCCATTTTATAAATTTGGTGTATTAATTGCTCTGGAAAAGAATCCAATTTCCCATTTCCACCTTACATTTCTTCAGCTATGTTCAAGCAGACCTGGATCCCAGCAGAAAATACAACATAGCTTTAAACTACAGTTTTCCTTGCTTTACTATACCTTCCAAGCACTGCCCGCCATCTGTACTTTTCCCCACTACCCGGAAGTGAATCCAGGGATTCTATCCCACTAAGCTACCTTGGCAGTCTTTTTTTAATTAATTTTTAATTAGTATAATTATTAATTTTGATAAGAGTTCTTGGTGAGAAATTATTCATTTATCCAATTACTTTTTGAGATGGTGAGAATCAAACTTGTGACCCTACTGCCTCAGCCTTCCTCGGTGCTGTGATTAGAGGCATGCCCCTAATGCCTCTAAGGCGTGAAGGGTTGATGACTTACATTCAGTAATATTTTGTTGAAGTTGGACACTTAAAGTGTTGATTAATGAATTTTTCATACTTTGTTTCTGATCTCAAATCACATTAAAATTATTTTACTATAATATTTCATTTCACATAACACATGGCTTAGTCTTAAAATGTACACATAGGGGCTGGGGGTTTAGCTCAGCTGCATAAGTGCCTGCTTGGCAAATGTGAGGCCATGAGTTCGATCTCCAGCACCAAAAAAAAAAAAAAATGCAAAATGTACACGCAATTTGTTAATACACTATATTTTCAATGGGCTCTGCAAAAGGTTGGGGCACACTGTTTGGGGGAAAAAGCAATCTCCAAATTGATGTAAAATACACATTATTGCAATAGAAGACTTTCATTTTTTAACAAAGCCACCCATCAATACCATTTGACCAAGAGGAAAGTGTGTACCCAGAGATTCTTATTCATAATTGTGAGATGATTGAAATTTGGTTGATTTAAAATGATTCTAGGAAAGACCTTATATGCTTTTATAATTATGCCTCTCTTTCACTTTACTCTCCTTGATATCCTGCACAATTTCTTCAAACTGCAAAATTAAAATAAGTTTTCAATGTTAAGCAGTAGTTTCATTGCAAATTGAGACAAGTCTATACCTTGAATAATGCTCCTTCTCCTTTCATTTTACAAGTGAATTCAAAAGAG